>JAULBZ010003797.1:0-15793 GCA_032360805.1 Neoturris breviconis
GTTATCTTGGATATAGTAGAGAAGTAGTAAAAAGGGAAATAAACATAGTTTTTATGGCTCCAAAAAGTATCATATAAGCTTAACATGTACTCTCACTTCGGGATCCCTTTAAGGGATAGCACCGATACAATTTCAATTGATTGCTTTCTTTGCTACAGTGATTGAAGCAAGAGAAAATAATCACGGCGGAGGAGGAATTTTTGAGTACAACTTCAGTTTAAAATGCCAGACGCTATGCTAAAAATCCCTCTTCCACCGTGATTGTTCTTAATTTACCGTTGCTATGATGGTGACCAATCAAACGGAAGTTTAACGAGCACTCTTCCTTGCATGCATAATTTTTTTTCGTCTAAAGTTATGATAAAAGAATCACTCCTCCACTGTGACTATTTGTTAGCCTGAAGTTATGATAAAAAATCGCTCCTCCACTGTGACTATTTGTTAGCCTGAAGTTATGGTCAGTCTCTTTAACTGTGACTATGCGTTCGTATTTTGAGCACTATAATACCATTCGAGGTCAGTTTGCAGTACCCGAAATAACAGTAAATAATCACCGTGGAGGAGGGATTATCGAGCATAAACAGCGTACCATAAAACTTTGCTAAAAAAATACTCCTCCACAGTGATTATTTGCATATCTAACTATAACTTACGGGTGTATTTGGATCGGGCATGGTATAGAATGGTCGAACAGCAAGTGGATATTTATCGAGGATATAATAGTCTGTATCGTATTTCGCTTTTACTAATTTCCCCAAAAACTTCTCGTTTGGTGTGCTGCAAGAAGAATAACATTCATATTTAGTAAATATAACACTAGCTTCTCAACAATGGGTTTTACAGGTACCGTGTCAAAATAAGAGTAAATAATCACTGTGGAGGAGGGGATTTTGAGCATCGCTTCAGACTATAAAGCGTGAAGCAATGCGCAAAAATCATTCTTCCACAGTGATTAATTGTTATTTCGAGCACTACGTCAGGCAGCTTGAAGTTACACACACAACTCAGTAGACACACAACGTCGTATCGACGTCGAAACAACGTTAAATTGACGTCGCGATGTGTGCCTACAGAGACGCTTTTCCAAAGAACTTATAGCTATTCGGAATCTTGATATTAATATACCTCAAGTCCTCTTCATCACCCATTTCAATACCATTCTCACGTAACATCTTTACAGCTTCAGGGAAGGTCAAAACAAGACTAAAACAATTAGAAACAGTCAGCAATTGTCTTTCTGCTCAGATGAAGGTTGATATTCATTATGAGCAAAACCAAACCAAGACATTTTCATTGTTAAGCGCGGTTCCAACCGGTGCGTTTATCTGACTTTTCAGTGCGGTTATCTCTTTAATGTGAACCGCAAATATTTTAGCGACTTCATGCACAAGTTCTAAGTGAGTATTAAAGAGAATATACAAAAAAGATTTGATACATTCGCTCTGATGCGATGCGCAATCTAAAAAGTCAGTGCGATAACGATAAACGCGCAGGTGGGATTAGGCCTTAAAATATCGGCGTCACATATCATGAATTTTTGGCCAATTGGAAACGGACATTTTATAACAACAACAGAATGTCTAAATTATCCTAAATAATTCACAATACTTTGCAAGTTTACTATTCTGTTCCAAACAAGCATCATAAATTTTCCTAAATACAGCATCTTTAGAATATTTCTGTGAGCTCTGTTGTAAGGACATTATGAAGGCCTTCTTATATATATTTCGCATACTGGAAATGATGACCGGTCGTAAAGCCATTTTTCACATTGGACAAAACAGTCATAGTCTGAAATTAGTCTGAGCTTTTCCATTTTATGCCACTATCCTATCACATGACATACAAACTCAACATTAACACCAGGTATTGTCCTGTCTAGCCTGAATATACAGACCTTTGCTTCATAACTTGGTTAGATTTAATAGCTAAACCCTAAGTATCTTGCTTCTTACTTGGTCCCAAAAACATAAAGAAAAGTTAACCAATCACATTAATAGGGTTCTTCGAGCATCATCAGTGCACATGTGCATCAAAATTCTGGAATTTCCAATACCGAGAATATTATTGCGCATATTACAGGCTGATAAATTGAAGGAAAGGTTACCAATGTTTAGCTTTGATAATAACAAATTTCAGACAAACGAAATGTTTTTAAACTGACCTTGGTTCTAAAAATTTGAATGGTTCAGCTGGAAATTGTTTACCAACGGTCGCAGTTTCTTCAGCATATCTGAAATGAATGTCAATTTCAATTTCAGAGACGAGTACTGAGTTAACTACCTTGCAATGGATTGGTTTATTCGTACTGAAGAAATCAATCCATTGTAAGATCGTTGACATAACACCCTCCTGCATAGTTTTATTTTTGTTGATTTTGACAATGACTAACCATTTATTACCTAATGAATTTTGGATCACAATGTATTTAATGCATGTATATGACAGTCACAGTAAAAAACATAGTTGTGATGAAATAGAAAAACCTAGTGTTTGAAAGAGCAAATAATACAGTGGAGGGATATTTAAGCATAGCTTCAGAGGTGATACAGATTCAAGTTATGCTCAAAAATCCTTTCTCCACAGTGAAATTCCTTTTTATTTTGAGCAACGCAAATCGTGCATAAAATGCTACATCAAAACAATGACGGATTTAATATATTGGATATATACAAATAATATCAAGAACAGAAGAAACTAATAATTTTTTCATACTCTTAACAGACACAGAAGCTCTGCAGACACAACACAATATCACCACCTCAAGAAGCAAGAACTTTGAGGATAAAACAGGCACATCGAATTGTTTTTTGGAAAAACTTAACATACATACCTATCACGTAATCCTTTGAAAATAGAAATGAACATATCACCGATCATCTGTATAACTTCATGATAATGATCTTTAAATGCCATTTCTACATCAAGACCAACAAATTCACATAAATGACGATGGGTGTTACTATCTTCAGCTCGAAACACTAAACAAAACGGAACATGTATTTTCCAGATAAGCATTGAAATTAAAGAGCTAACAACCATGCAATGAGGGATTTGTGCACATTGCCTCAGGCTAGAAAGCCAAAAGCAATGCTCAAAAATCTCTCCTCCACCGTGATTATTCGCTCTAATTTCGAACACTGAGATTTAGTCGAGTGAAATTTATCAGAATCTTTAAAGCAATACCAAATAACTATATTTGAAATACAATTTGGGGACAACCCCAAAAATAGTCATTGTCATGTCCTAAAGTTTTTTACTATTTGTCCAAGTGATTAGAATATCTAAATAGCTAAATTAAGAAATACTAATCTGTAACAATAAGGTAATAATGAATACAGTCCGAAATAACTTACAAATGATATCTGAACATAGGGAGCCTCAATATAATTGTCAGACATCACCTACGGAGAAGTGTTTTTTGAGTAGTTCCCAGCTGCAAAACTGAAACTGTGCTCAAACGCTTGCCTTAACGAGTGATGTCCGACCGTTATATTGAGGCTCGCATAGTAAGTAATAGTGCTGAATCAACGATATTACAATTGATGTATTTCTTCATACCCAAGCAACTAATCAATTGCAAGCTCGTTGACTTAACACTCTTCAGCGTAGATAGGCGTTCTCAAATTTATTGATTTTGACCTCAAAATATCTGCGTTTTGAACCGAATTTCGGAGATTGTTCCTTAGGAGCACTCTAAAATCCGTTACAAAAAGCAGATATCTACATGAAGAATAAGTCAACAAGCTTGTAATTGATTGGTTTTTTTCGGTAAGAAGGAACCAATCAATTGCAAGAAACCAATCAATTGCAAGCTCGATGATTCAGCACTCTTCCCCTGGGAACGAATTTTGGAGATAATTCCTTGTTGAAATGGATTGAAAACACCTTTAAATCTAGATGCTATTCAACATCGAACAAAGAAATGGATGAACATTTTTAATTCTTCATACCTCCACCAACAGTATAAACTCTATCAAAATCAGCAGCTATACACATCTGTTTGTAAAGTTGAGGTGATTGTGCCAAGTATGCACTACCTAGAATGAGAAAGTGCGATAGAATCATGTTGCTTCAAACTCTAAGAAGAACAAAAAAATAGTTACTGAAGGAATTTGTAATAAAGAAAATTCAAGGGAACATTTGTTCAAAATAACGACAGTTTGAAATAAATAGATTCAAATTGTATGATATGTTTTTTACAACAATAATGTATTTGTGATTGTGCCAAGAACAAGTCTCAGGAAGATGGTCAGACATCATCTGTGGAGAAGTATTGTTTGAATACAGTTTTCAACTGCAACTGTGCCCTAAAAACACTTCTCCACAGGCAATGTCTGATCATTACCTTGAGGCTTGCAACACAGGGGTTAAATAACTGTCGGTCATCTCTGTGGAGGAGACTTATATTTTCGACCAATTTGGCTGAAAATATTCTGAAAATCTCTCCAACTGGCTGTTCTTTTGACCACTGGTATGTCTCCCTTATTACAGATAAGAGGGTATGGTTCCATCCCCTCAACACTTAACTGAAAACATATCACCGTACTTATGTTGACATACTGAAATAGCAAAGAGGAAAATAAAATCATACCTTTAAAGTATGACACTTTAAATACATTAGCACCACCTTCACTTGCAGCTAAAATAATAATATTATAAATAATACCGCACTTAATAATTTTTTTCATAAACATTTCCATGCACTTATAAGTCCTAGTATTTAGCCACCTCAAATGTAGCTTAGATTATCGATGTCAACAAGCATTAAACTACATTGCAGTGTTCTTGAGTTAGCTTATTTAGTGCAAACCAGAATATTTTACTTAAAACGTACGAATTTCAGGTACTGATCATAACGTTAAACAAAAGAAACATACCTGATATGATTTTTGGAGTATGAATCTCTGTGAAACCGTTCGCATCAAGAAATTCTCGAAATAATTTACATACACCACCTTGTATTCTGTATAATGCTTGATTTGTTGTCGTCTAAAACAGAATAAGGTTTCGTTAGTTTATCCCTAAATTGTTCGAAAATCTCGAAACATTTCGAACACTATCTCTATATATTCATTGCAAAAAACTTGAATAAATTGTATGAGGTAAAACACAATAAAAGGTGAAGTATTAAATATATGACTAGGTCTGTCATAACAATTTCAAAAATCTCTTACATTGCTAATGTAAGTAGGTCCGTACAATGCTTATTAGAATTCATGAAATTGGACCCTTTTCAATCAATACTTGATCTCAACTGGAAAGAACAGAAATAAGAAAGAAAAGGAACAACAAAATGCTTTGGAAATAATGTCTTCAATGTTGATACATCAAATAGTAGCAAGGGTCATACCTCCACCATCATATTGTGTTAGAAATACAGTATTAGTCAACCAGAGTTTTGTTTGGCAGATAAATACACTTACCCTTAAATCGATTATTCTGTTGTCTAATTTTGTATCCTGATTAACATGAGCTAATGACTAAAACAAAATTTAAACAAGCAATCAGCGCACAGAATTCTTAACGTATGAAGCTTTAGGGGTTTTTTTTGATGAAACTTAGAGTTCAAAATTAATTTGGTGGTGGTGGTGATTGATGGTGATTTGTTTCCTACATAATACAGTATTCAACATAAGAAACTGTTGACAAGTAACACACAAGCACATGCCTGAATATTTAGACTTGGAGCATAGCTTCTACTTGCAAAGCAATTATACGTTTACTCGTTCATATGTTGAGCATTAAAAACAAAGGAATAAATCCATTGAAAGTTCCTTGCATCTTCAGAGAACAACAATAATAACGTAAAAACCAAAATAACAATAATTGTACCTCATCATTTTCTGGTCGGCTCGCATCTTCAATTTGTAAGGGAAGACGAGGATCTGATTTACTCACAACAAATATCTAAATAGATGTACCAAGTGCTTATAACAGGAATATATAAAACAATGCACATGATTAATTTTTGAGCACAGCTACAAGCTTTGTAACCTAAAATACGTTTAAACATCACTGAAGAATATAAATAGAGATTCCCACAATTGTTCCACGACTGGATCATAATATTCAAAACATGGTTACTCACTTTGTCAATGGAAATTTCAACATCTTGTTGAGTTGCGCTGGTTATTTGTTGTTCAACAGGTGTTACTGTACCTTCAACATCAACAATTGATTCTTTAGATATACTAAAAGTAAACAAATGTAATCATCAGAGCTTAAAATAACTGCCGGTCTTCACTGTGTAGGAGAGATTTTTCAGAATATTTTCAGACAATTTAATTGAAAATATTCTGAAAAATCTCTCTTCCACAGTGATGACTGGCAGTTATTTTAAGCCCTGAATCATAGCAGTCAGTTATCCCATCCGAACAGTTTTTGCAGTGTTCAAAATAAGAACACATAATCACTGTAGAGGTAGAATTTTACTTCAGGCTTTCCAGTCTGAAGCAATTATCAAAAATCAATCCTCCAAGTGATTATTCGCTCTTATTTTGGACACTGTTTTGAGGATTGTTTCTAGTTAAACTGTCTGAGCCCTTATATAATACCAAGCAAGCCATCAACTTGTCATTCTGGTTTATTCCCAGAGAAAGAATTCCCATGAGTATATTTTTGTGCCTCTGAAGGTTTCGTGCAATTTTACTGCACAAAAATTAAAAGAGCACAAACATTAAAAAGAATAAGTTACAGTCTTACTTAGTTGTGTATTTCACCATTTGTTTGCTGATGTTTTCATTGACAGCAACTATAGCTTGTATCAGAAACTGACGTTGACGTAGCATGATGAAACATTGTTTCCCTAAAACAGAACGTTTATGTTAGGGAAGTGTAGCAGATATACACTCTTTTTATATAAGAACCTTAGGAACCGTCTCAAAAATAAAAGCTAATGAGAGGAGTACTGAGTCAATGGTCTTGCAATGGATTGGTTTCTTCGTACTGAAGAAACCAATCTATTGCAAGCTCGTTGACCTAAACACAATTATGCACAGATTTATTTTTGTTGAGTTTTAGATTAAATCATCCCAAAAAAGTTGATTTCATTTAGTTAAAAATGAGCATGAGTAAAATAATAATCAGAACATGACTTTTTTTATGGATAACACAACTGCAATAGAATATACCGTAGCCTATATAGCAGTACTGTTGGCTTCACAATAACACTGCAGTTATCCAGGAGGTTTACAGTGCTAGACTAGTCTATTTTATGTATAGTAGCTACTGATGGTGCCATTGTATGATTCAGCGGTTTTAAGTTTTTATCAAATTTGAACAGTTTCTTAGTAACTATGAGTTCAGTATTAAAGGTTTCTTAATTTCGATGGTGACCCAGTACTAGTTTCTTATAAGTTGCTTTCTTACAAAAAAAGAGCATATATTTACAGTGATTATTAATCTTTTGATAACTTCAATTAAACAGTATTAATCCCATGTGTTACCTAATCTTCATGTTCCAAAAAATAAACAAACATTCACAGTGGAGGAGTGAATTTTTAGTATAGTTCCAGTCGTATACCTACTATGTTCAAAATCACTCCTACACAGTGCATATTGGCTCATATTTTGAGCAGTCATACATGTGCACAACTACAAGGAAAATAAGAATATATATGAGAAAGTGCAATTTATTAGTAACATACAATGATTTCTATTTTTAGCAAGATTTACCTGTTCCTCGACTGGTATGTAACCTGGCACGAACAAGAACTCTTTCGGCTTTCTTAGACAAATCTATGTCTTTAACGTCTGTCCATTTGCGAGCTGAAGGGAACAAAAAGAATGTCTCAGAATGCAGCAATGTAAGGGACCATCCCAAAATTCATTACCAGGGGAAGAGTGCTGAATCAATGATCTTGCAATTGACTTAACACTCTTCATCATAGATTAATTTTTCTCAAAATTCTTGAATTTTACTTTTTTAAAGCTAAGATATCTGCTTTTGGTAACGGATTTTGGAGATGGCTCCTAAAAACAAAACTACTAAATAAAGACGAAAACTATTTATCCACCATCTTGATTAGAGAATGGAAAGCCAATATAAATTGCCCTTTTATTACCTAATTTTATACTCCAACAAAGGAGCTAAAGTTTTATAATAGACACCATAATTTTCCGAGACACTTATTTAAAGATAAGCTATTTTGCACCAGTGACGTTTAATTTTAAAATTATTTAAATGCTCAATTTTAACCCTACATGTATGCTTGGGGAGGCCCCTTACTACATTTTTTATAATAACTTTCGAACCACTATGGCGACGATTCTGAAACTATGCGAAAGAACATTAAAATAACTTCACAGAATGAAAAAAGCTTTTGGTCAAAATTGTAAGAAAATATGGTTTTTATATAAAATGGGCCCTAAAATTAATTGTCATGACATCATCAGAAAAATGCTGACTATAACTCTACAAAGTTTAATCTCAATCCTACCAATCGCCTCCCCCCAGCTTTGGGGATTCCCAATAAGCCCAGCATCTGTAGGGGTTAATGAAAAGTCTTTTTTTAAAAATAAGATAAATCTACGTTATCTAAGTTTTCAATGTCAACGCAACTTACTTTATTGCTGGTGCAGATAGTAAGATAATACCGGTGCAGAAAGTAAAACAAGAAAGATATCGATTGAGTAAGTAGAGTGGTGGTAAGATTGAGTGCTGTTCGAGCTAATATGTCATCGGATACCATTACCATAATTATATACCAAATATAGGACAGTGATATATAGCTACGTTTCTTTTTTGCCCTACCTATGGTCTGTGTCTATAAGGATAAATCGACTACTGAGAAAATAAAGAGAGAAAGATTACAATTGCGTAAGTAGATGGTGGTAAGAAGGTGGTAAAAAAAAATCAATCATTTTCATATTCATACACCAAAGGTATGACAAAGGTAGTAATACAACAAAACCAGCTATAAATAATATCTTCTTTTTTTTGTCCTACCTATGGTGTATGTATGTAAGAATATATCTACTATTGAGAAAATAAAGAGAGAGAAAGATTACAATTGAGTAAGTAGTTGGTGGTAAGAAAGTAGTAAAAAAAATCAATAATTTCCTTAAGCATACACCAAAGGTAAGACATAGGGATTAAACAAAGCAAGTGATAAACACATTTCTCTTTTGTACTACTATGGTTCAAAGGTTGTACTATTGAAAAAAAATATTGCGGTTGACTAAGTAGACTGTGGTACGAAAGTGGTACAAAAATCCATTATCAGATTCATACACCAAAGGTAAGAAGAAAAAAACAGCAGCAAATATGTTGTTTTTTTGTCCTACCTATGGTGTATGTATATAAGAATAAATCCACTTTTGAGAAAATAAAGAGAGGAAAAGATATTGCATAAGTAGATGGTGGTAAGAAAGTATTAAAAAATATCAACCACTTCCATACACCAAAGGTACAACAAAGGTTGGGTAAAAAACAAAATCAGTGATATACACGTTTCTCTTTTTTATCCTACTTATAATGTATGTATATAAGAATAAATCTACTATTGAGAAAATAAAGAGAGAAAGATTACAATTGCGTAAGTAGATGGTGGTAAGAAGGTGGTAAAAAAAATAAACAACCATTTCCTTGTTCATACACCAAAGGTAGGACATAAACACAATCAGTAATATACACATTTCTCTTTTTTGTACTACCTATGGTGTATGTGTATTGAATAAAGCTACTATTGATAACGTTAAAGAAAACAAAGATTACGATTGAGTAAGTAGATGGTGGTAAGAAGATAGTACTTTAAAGGGGAATTTTCGCAGGGATTCAACTTTGAAAGAGTGATTTTTGATCATTGCTTCAGGCTAGAAAGCATTTGTTTTTAAATTGCTTTGGTTTTGTATGCAGTGATCGCAATAAGAGCAAATAATCACTGTGGAGGAGTGATGTTTGAGCATAACTTCAGGCTATAAAGCCTGAAGTTATGCTCTGACATCTCTCCTCCACAGTGATTATATATTCTTATTTCGACTACTGTGCATGGATATTTGTTTGAAGGTAGGTGAATCGGTGAGTGGTTTACATTTGGTAGATAGATATTATGTATTACTTATCACACTTAGAATACTTCAGTGGAAAGGACAATAAATATTTTAGTTCATAATGGAGATTTGTACCCAAATCGTTTGTAGATAAAATTTAGAAGATTTTGGTTTTTATTATAAAAAATAAGAGTATAATTTAAAAAGGTTATAGTTTAATTTGTCTGATATAGCGTTTGATTTGCATCGATATGCAAGGGACAAGTCTAGTGCTTAAAAGGTCCTGTAGATTGTTAAAGTGAAGTTGACCATGATCGTCACAATCACTGTTATCACTAGTGTTTAAAGTAGTGCAGAACTATAAATATATAGCTATACTAGAAAAACGCCACATTTTAAATATTAGAAGAAATATTATTTGTAGGGCCTAATTTTCTGGAAATAATTTTATATTTCAATCTTACAATGCCTACAAAACTTTTAATAGACAGTAATCATGCTCAGGTGTGATGTTCTTTTTGCAGTTAGCGAGTATCATATGATAATTTAGTATGGAACTATTCAAAGCAGTTAGCACATTGAATAGAATTTATAAACGTGTAGCTAGTCATCATTTGAATTACAGTCATTGAAACACTATGTTTATTCTACTTATTTCTTTATAGCTGCATATAAACATGCTGATGGTAAAAAGATTGATGGTCGTCGTATCGTTGTTGATGTAGAAAGAGGAAGAACAGTGAAAAGTTGGAGACCAAGAAGACTGGGTAAGAAAATATGTTTTTGAGTATTAAAAATTAACTTCAATACAAAATATTGACCTCCCTTGATTCTGTGATTTCTCTTCCAATAAGATAATGTTGCGAAATAAAACTTACAATGTCAGTAAGTGTGTATTTAGCAAGTGGAAGAAGAATCTGTGCCACCTGAGTGGTAATTTGTTTTTAAAATTTTCGAATTTTTGCATGGATTTAATTTTGCGGATATTCAGCTTTAAAACATTTCATTTGAATTAAAAAATCCAAAAAACACACCCCTTACCTCTATATATTTTGCATGGACAAACATTTAGGGAAATTGAAAAATCTGCAAAATCCACTATAAACTATAAACTTTAATCCACACAAAAATTAATTCACCTAAAGTTGCACAAGTTGCCCAGTGGGCAAAAATTTGTTCAAAGTCAGCAATATAGATGTTGTTCTAGCGTCTTTACTACGGACATTAAACAAGTTTTTGCCCACTGGGTAGAGCTCACAGTTTATGGATAACACATTTCCATATCTCAAGCTACCCATCTTCCTTTGCAATTTGGTTGTCTGCTATATATTGGTGGATTGGTGAAAGTGGACCAAATTGTTCTGGATATTTGTTGACAGCTTGTATAAGCTGTCAACAAATATCCAGAACAATTTGGTCCACTTTCACCAATCCAAGGGCTTAAAATAACTAGTAGTCATCACTGTAGAGGGGAGATTTTTCAGAATATTTTCAATAAATTTCACTGAAAATATTCTGAAAAATCTCTCCTTCACAGTGATGACCGCCAGATAATTATTTTTGCCTTTCTAATGTTAACTACTATTTGTAATAAACTATCACAGGTGGTGGTCTTGGAGGAACTCGAAGAGGTGGTCCCGATGATAATATACGACATTCTGGACGTGTTGAACAATGGGAAGGGTAAGTTATTCTCTTTGCTTTAAATACATTGATATTTTAATGTACCTAAGGGAACATCTCCAAAATTCGTTCTCAGTGGAAGAGTGTTGAATCGATATCTTGCAATTGATTGGTTTCTTCGTTGACTTAACATTCTTCGTCGTATATTAATATAATGTTATAATGTTATTACACAGCTCTATCTCTAATTTAGAGGTGAGACCCAGACCTGAGCCAGAGATCCTAGATTGAATTATTCGCCATTGATATTTTTTATAGTAATCGTGATCGTGGTGACAGAGGAGGTGATCACGGTGATAAAGATCGTTCTGAACGTGAAGAAAGAAAAGAGAGACGACGAAGTAGATCACCGAGAGATAAAGAACGAAGAGATAGAGGTGAAAGAGAGAGACCTGATCGAGATAGAGGTGATAGAGATAGGTAAGCTAATATGCAAGAGTTCATTGATAATCGGAATGATAATTTAAAGTAAAATGCGTTAGTTTGTATTTTTCAAGGACTATTAATTTCTCTTAAAGACTATTAATTCCTCTTATATTTCTCGATTTTTGCGTTACCACAATTTCATTGAAACAGGCGAGCGATTCTTTGGTAAAATGAAGTTTTAGGCTTCATTGGTAAATATTAGGTATAAGGGATGTTCAAGAAACTACAATAACGTTAAGAGGTTAAAGGTAGAAACTAAATCCAGGTAAAGTGCGATGATCTTAGAGGTTCGGTGCGATGCACAGCTCTTTTAGAGTGGTTATCAAGCCTAAAGATAACTGCAGGACCTCACCTGTGGAGGAGTGTTTTCTTAGTATAGTGTTCAGCTTAAAAGCTGAACACTACTCAAAAAACACTCCTCCACAGGTGATGTCTGGCAGTTATATTCCCTGCTTGTTGGAGGGGGAATGGTATTTTTATTGAGAGTTTTATGCTAATGTATCAGCAGTCGAAGATCAGTTTAAATAATTACTGTTGAGGAGGGATTTTTTATAGGAAATGCTATGCAATGACTTTTTGATTTTTTGTCTAAGGGATAATAAATGTTGTAAAATCAAAAAACGTTTTTAGCCTACCGAACAAAGTCTGGATAGGCTATTACTATCACTTTTCGGTGGCGGCAGACTTTCCTTAATAGACCAAAGTGCTACCATATTTAAATTTGGAATCAGCATGTGAGGCAACATTTTATTATTAAATGCCTTCTTTTTGATAATACCCGTTATATTACTTTTTTCTATTTACATTCTTTATTTTAAAGCAAACATTGTTTCATTCTTGCATTTTTTAAAATAGAAAAAAAAAAAAAATAGACAAAAATAAAAGGTTTCTGTCTATATGTATTAATTGAGGTGTCTCTTTCTTTTTGTATATGGAGGTTCGATTTAAACCATCAACATTAAGGAAAATCATTGCAAATGTTAATATCTGTATATAATCTTTGGAGATCCTCTTTCTTAGGGTTCTATTTCTAAATGTCCCGTTAGTTTTATTAAAATGAGACTACCGTGCTAGATAAATGTAATACTTTTTTAGTAAGTACACTATTGCATGCCTATCTCGCCAGAAGCAGTTTTCCATCATATATGCATTGTGCTAAAACAAATTCTAAGGGTACAAAATGTCCCGTTAGTCACAAAATATTTCCTTCATTTTATTTACATTCTGTGAAATGATAGATGCTTAGTGCATATACCATGAAAAGCGCAGAGCAACCCAGAAGTAATTATGTTACATATATTCATTGTATGATTTTTATTTTTGATATATAAAATAATCATATAAATGACATTTCTGTGTATTTTTATTTTTACATCTGCTAACTTTCAACAGGAACTTTGCAAACTTTTGACAGTTTTCTAGCAAGCTCCCCCTCTTAGAACAGGCCCCCCTCTCTCAGAACAGGGGTACTTATTAGAGGGGGCGCTTATAATCTTTTTAAGATTTTAGGGGTGGGTATTTAAAAGAGGGAGGACGCTTATTAGAGGATTTACCGTATTTGCTAGGTTTAACTTTCACTCAGTTTGGTAGGTTAATTTCAATAGCGTACCTTGCATCCCATTGGTAGAAATTGACGTCACACCAATAAAGTACCTTTGATTCAGTTTTTCAATAAAAACTCTCAAATCTGGTATTTCGTTTACAACTATTTGGTCAACTTAAACCGTAATCCGGACCCAAATATATATTGATATGCAATGAATGCTTTTTCCAATTTTAGAGAACGTGGTGAAAGGAAACGTGATCGTGGAGAGCGTGAGGAGCGTGATGATCGCCGCAGGGATCGAGGAGATAGACGAGAACGCGATCGAGGTGATCGTGAACGAGAGGGTGAACGAGAACGAGAGGGTGAACGAGAAAGAGATGGTGAACGAGACCGTGGTGATCGAGACCGAAATGACCGTGATGGAGAGCGAGACAGAAATGATCGTGATGGGGAGCGAGACAGAAATGATCGTGATGGGGATCGAGACCGAAATGATCGTGATGGTGATCGAGACCGAAATGATCGCGAAGTAGAACGCGAGAAATATCGTGATGAACCCCGAATGGCGATTAAAGAAGAGGAAGGCGAAATAAACGAAGACGAACGAGTCGATCTTGATCGCCGTGATGATCGAGAAAAAATTCGAGTTGATCGTGAAAAGATTCGAGATTATGAAATCAAAGATGAGAGATATGAAGATAACGAAAATGAAAGTAATGGTTATGAAGGAATGTAATACAAACATAATTTCTTTGTTTTAAACTTTTATTGATGATGACTATGATGCTCATGTATATTCTGCCGTAACTAATAAAGTTATACATTTTTACCTTGCTATCTTTTCTTGTATGGCGTTCTGTTTACAAAAAAGAACGAAGTGTGGACCTGGACCGTATGTATAAAAGACAATAAAGTAAATGTATCAAAAGAATTTCTTAAGAAATGGAACTATTTTTTGTTGTTATTTTAAATCCTATAAGACTTTGTAATTCAATCAAAAGTCACACAAAAAAGTTAAATAGTTGATGAAATATTTCTGATTTTTAGCCTGCGAAACGAAGTTTGGACGGGCTATTACTGTCACTTTGTGGCGGAGGCCGGCCTGCTTTTCTTAATAGACCATGTTCTTTAAGTGCTACCATTTTGAAATTTGGTACCAGCATTCAAGGCGATATTTCGTAAGGACTCGTCAAAAAAACCAAGAAATTGGGTCCAAGTTTAGTTTACCGTCCAGTGGATCGAAAATGCGTGGTACCATCCTGAAATTTGGTATTAGCATTCTAGGTAATACAGCTGAATCTCTATTAAGCAGACACCGTTGGTGCAGAAAAATGTCCGTCTTAACGAAGTGTCCATTTTATAAGGGAGATTTCGGAGAGTTTCATAAGCAGTGGTGTATCAGAAAGTGTTCGCAACTTACTTTATAGTATGTTCGCTTTATTCCACTGTGTTACGAGACCGATGGCTAAATGTTGACTTAAGACTGAGTATCGGCGAAAAAAGGATTTTTTCAAAAGTAGAGACTTATAATATTTTTTGAGAATTTGAGTTTTATGAGATTTTAACCACATTTACCGGAAGGTTATACCCAAAATTGAGTTGTTGACTTAAATCTTTTGAATTTGCTATGAGACTTTGACTACAGTCACGTTTGGACTTAAAAAAATATTTTAATTTCTGTGAGACTTTGACCAATTTCGATTAGAAGTTATACCCAATAGTTAAAAGTTTTCCGAATTTTTCTCCTGTTTATAAGGAATTGACCACAATCACATTTGTATTTTTGTTTGTTTTTAAATTAACTACGAGTCTTTGACCATGATTTTTTGTTTGTTTGTTTTTTGGCATCCATTATGTATTTTGAGAAAGTTTCTCCCTCAATTTTTGGATATATAACAAAACTCAATGTTAAGAGATGTTTTTTTAAGAAAAGTTGATTTTGGAAAGCTTCCTTCCTTCCGTCCATTTTATTAAAAATATATATAATATGAACCCTAAAAAGCACGTATGGATAATAGCATGTTATTATACATGTAACGTTTATATTCAATTAATTCCCTTTGTGAATTAGAAATAAAAAGATATACCGTATTTACTGTAATAAGCGCCCGGGCGCTTATAAAATTTTTCCGATCTCAGGGGGGG
>JAULBZ010003798.1:0-15792 GCA_032360805.1 Neoturris breviconis
ATAACGTTAGAACAACGTTCTTTGAACGTTGTTCTAACGTTATTTTTCTGACTTTAAACAGGTTTTTGCCGGCTGGGCAATATTGATTGGTGTTTGATGCTCACAGCATGTGGTATCATAATTGCTTTGTAGCTCCCTGTAGTCTTTTAAGTTTTATCAGTATAAAATCTATGGTTTTACTTAACATCTATACTATAATCTTCTCCATGGTTTATCAAGACAACCAATGCTTTCCTTTCATTAATCACAACATCGACCAGAACCGATATATATGTGTGGATTCTGGTGTGTGAATATTGCACATGGTGACAGGAATGGCGAAACACAAAAGCAGAACGTTGACATAAATCAGTCAACTCGCTATAAAGCTAAAATACACGTTAAATTAACGTGAAGTTAGAATAAATTAACTAATCTTAGTCGCTAACCATTTGCCTGCTACAAAAACTCTGGAAACGGTAGTATGCAGAAACAGGATATATGGATATAGTAAAAACGAAGATGGTTGTTTCATGTTAGAATCTGTATACATCGATTTTATTAATATAGTTGTAATAAAGGAATGCGCTTCGTACTGAATAAAAAATAACTCTCACATATATATATCGAATTCAACAGTATTATACACGTATTGGGGTGGGGAGAAAATACCTGAGGGGGAAGACTTTTTTTTTTTTTGAAAAAGCTGAGACAAAAAAGGTTATATTTTTTCTTATAAAGAATTTATTTGAAGGGTCTCTTTCTGGCTTCCAAAAGTGGTTATGTGAAAAATATGTTGCTACCAAGTCGGGGTTAAAATAATTGCCGTCATCACTGTGGAGGAGAGATTTTTCTGAATATTTTTAGTCATTCTGAAATATCTTTCCTCTACAGTGGTGACCGGAATTTATTTTAACCCCTCACACGCGACATCTAGCAACGTCGAAAAGACGGGGTTTTTTGAACGTCTTTTCGTCGTTGATTATACGTCACGTGGTTACTGGGAAGCAACCCATTGGTCAAAAACTTGTTCAAAGTCCACAGTGGACTATAAACAGGTGTTTGCCTACTGTACTGGGAAGTCTCTGCAGGGGGTCAAATAAGCGGAATAATAACTATGGAAAATAAGTCAAACGATTTTAAAACTACTGTTTGAAACAAGAGAAAATAATCAGTGTGTAGGAGAGATGTTTTGAGAATAGTACAAGGCTTTTTAACCTGAAGCTATTCTCAAAAATCACTCCTCCTCAGTGATCATTTTGTTCTTATTTTAAACATCAAAATGGATTGCCTTTTTGTAACAAAAAACTCATTAAATTTCAAGATCGTTGATTTAACACCCTTCTCCATAGATAAAAAAAATCCTGTGATCGAAATAACAAGAAATAATCACTGCGGAAGAGTGATTTGTGAACACAGCTTCACACTTGAAAGCCTGTAGCAATGCTCAAAATTCACTCCTCCACGGTGGTTATATACTCTTATTTCGACTACTGAAGTAATGCTTATTTGAATTAAATATACACCAAACAAAATGGTCTAGAATTCTTAAAATAACGTATTTTACTTCAAAATAATAAACAAACAAAAATAATAACTAGATGTGCTTGACTCGATTACTCTTCCTAAAGTTTTTATATATTTAGTAAAAATTTAATAAATCCGTAAATAATATTAATCTACAAGCCATATTCAATAATAGTTTCAGTGAAAAAGTAAATTTTTATCTATTCTCCTTTATAATAAAAAATGTCTCGCTTATACAAACCCACTCATCCCTAGAATATATTGTTAACTTTTTTATAATTACAAGGTAATAAAGACGACAAAAAGTTTTTTTTTGTCGTAATAATGTATATATATTTATAAGTAAAACTAAATTGGTATTACGTACAAACAAACCCGAATATAACTGACAGACATCACCTGTGGAGGAACGTTTTTTTGAGTGTAGTGTTCAACTTGGTTTAAGCTGAACACTATACTCAAAAACGCTCCTACACAAGTGATATCAGGCAGTGATATACTGGCTTGAAACACGTTCCCAAGGTTGATTTTGATTTTGTCTGAATTTAAATTTTTGGAAAAACGAAATACACCTGTGAGAAAGTGTTCATAATTAGAAAAACACCTCTAAAAGCGTCAATTAGTAAAATAAAGGACCCCAATGAACATGTTATGGTCATACAACGGTACAGTAACGTTTAGCGATTAATACATGATTAATTTAACGTTTCTCTAAGGTCGTTTAACCACGCTGCAGTGGTCAGAATAAGTTTTCGCAAATATCTTCAGTTTTTAAATCCCTCCTCCTCCACAGTGATTATTTACTCTTATTTCGACCGCTGCGCTGTGTCCAGAGGGAGTACGTTTTTAAAATCAGAACAAAAATATATAGTTTACATTCAAGCACTTTAAACCAGAATGAGCTATAATACTAAACTAAAAGACTATGAACATTACGAAGAAACCTAAGTGAAGTATGAAATATTTACTTTAATACAAAAGTGCACTTGGAAGTTATAAAAGTGCACAAGAAAGTTATCATTGTAATATTGCAATGTCATGACGTAATCGACCATCTCAGAGTAAACAGAAATACCTTTTCTTATGAATATTTCATGAAAAACAACTGTTCATTTGTTCAAACATTAGCTAACTGATCCACGAAAAATATGAAAATTATTGCCTAGTTCTGTCAAAATATGCATAAAATATGAATCCAAGTGGTTAAAGCAGCTGTTTTAAAAAAGCTAGATATATTCGATTAAAAAGGGAGAAAAAGCTTAGAGAAAGACCATATGGAGTTCTCCTAATTCCCATTTTTGTAGCTAACCAATACAAAGCGTTCTCACAACATGGTGATAGGACAACCACAGCGAATATAACAAACGGATTACAGATGATATATGACGAGTCAAATAATTGAGCGTAAAAAAGATCTGCAACTGAGAGCAGTAACTTAACGACCTTGGATATGATTGGTTTCTACTCAAGATCACTGTTTCAGAAAACTCAAAACAAAACCTCTTTATTTTATTTTTTTGAAAAAAACATTTACCAAAATAAGTCCATTTGATTATTTTGTACAAATCCCAAACAATTGAAGATATCCTGACAGCGGAAACTTGCATTTTATAATTAACGATAACATCCTTTAATTTGAACATAATTAACATCTTTTAAGGGTACCCTGTTGTCCTTTTCAATAATCAATCAATAGAAATAAACAGGATGCTCAGTGACAAATAAAACGTATTATTGAAAGAATTTATGAGTAACTCTTATATAAATGAGATGCTTAATTACCTGACCATGATGCATTGTTCTGCGTACTTTTTTTCGTGATATATAGAACTTGCTGGCAGCGTGAAAGTTAGATCTATATAAATCCTATATATGAACCGAGTATTGCCATATATGGTAATACACAGTCGATATATGGGGATATAAGAGACACTATATGTATTTCACGCTATGTTGTTGACAACAACAGTCAAGTTTTAAAATGAAACAAATTATTGGGTAAAAAACTTGTTCCGAGTCCGCAGTACTGACGGTAGAACAATGTTTTTAACGTTGTTCTAGCATCTTTACTACAGACTTTGAACAATTTTTTTGCCTACTGGGAAACCTTCGATGGCATATTCTATTATAATTTGATTACGCTTTTAAGAGGATTATATGCTGATGAAACGTGCTCCCGACCGTTCAGTTACAAAAGGATTTAAATCCAGTCTATTAACTCTCTAATCCAGGCTATATATGTTTTCAATCATGTTTCAAAACTACTTACATTAGAACAGAGGTTGTTTAAAGCAAGACTTATCCATAACAGATTAAAAAGAAAGAAAGCATACTGCTAAGGACGATAAAAAGACAAATGAGAAACTCTGATGAGTTTATAGTAAATATGCTAAAGTCTGAATAACTGAGTCCATGTTTTTATCTTTTGACGGTTATTGATGAGACGCCATACGCGTTATAGCAAAAAAAGGTTATGGCCATACAGTGTTCGAAATATGAGCAAAATAATCACTATGGAGGAGTAATTTTTGAGCGAGTCTAGAAAGCCTGAAGAAGCAATGCTCAAAAATGTCTCCTCCACAGAGGATACTATTTCTTATTTCGAACACTGAGTCAAACTTTCAAAAAATAAAGTTTGAAATCTGTAATGCTTATTAAAGGTTAATATACTTTTCTATAAATATATGACTACTTTCAATGCTCGAAAGAAGAGCAAATAATCACTATAGAGAAGTGTGAACGTAAACTAAAAATATCGCTCTTCTCCATGGTGATTGTTCTTATTTCGAGGCATGTACTTCAGTGTGTGAAATAAGAGCGAATAATCACTGTGGAGGAAGGATTTTTGAGATTTGCTTTCGGTTTTTTGTTAGCCTGAAGCAATGCTCAAAAATCCTTTCTCCATAGTGATTATTTGCTCTTACTTCGAACACTGTCCTTTGTATTAAACTATTAGTCAATTTATATAACAAATTTATTATTACTAATAAGGTGCGAAAACATTTTCTAACATAAAATATCATATAAAACAAGTAAACCCTGTACTCGCTTACCCAAACATATTTGCTAGGGAGAAAAATCTTAATATATAAAAGAAATCAAGGCAACCAATCTCACGCATAAAAAAAGCTCACTGCACATGATTAATGCAGTTCTTAGAATGTATCAAAGAAGGTGCAAAGCAAATCAATAGAGGTTAATAGATTCAACCAATAGAAAAATTGTGCAAGGTCACATGATGTTGGAAGCCGTGATTTCTCTTTTATTTCATTATTGCAAGTAAAAGTTAGCAAAGCTTTTCTATAAAAAATTATTCAAATTATTTTTTTTCACAATATCATCTATTATCTAAGTAATCATTTCCCAATGGGCAAAGACTTGTTCAAAGTCCGCAGTCAAGACGCCAGAAAAACGTTAGAAACGTTGTGCTAGTGTGTTTACTGCGGACTTTGAACGAGTTTTTGCCAAATGGGTTGGCAATCAATCTCTGGAAATGTTTTATATAAAAATAAACCTCTACCATTGGCCAATATATAATACTTTTTTTCATCTGCAAACTATTTTTTAAACTATATATTATGAATATTATGAAATGACTATATATTCAGAGAAAAATAAGGGAAAATATTTGTTTCACAACCGTGGCCTCACATGCATCGTAATAAATGGCCCAGAAATAGGGTTAAAACCAACAGGAAGACGTGTGAACACGGTTGTCAAATAGAACTTTGTGTTGTTAATTGAAAAGTATTCGTGATGGAAGAACATTCATCGTGTTGTCTCGATTATTCAAGCATTAACATTATTTTTATCTTGATCCGTTAGGGTAATCAGCAAAAAGTAGAACCATCGAGACAAACCGTTGAAAAATACCACAAAGAGTGTTCCACCATTATTTTGGCACATTTTCCTAGTTAACCTAACCAGGAATCATTGAAATGGTAATCTAATTTTCGAACTAACAGACATATACTATAGACCTATCTGCACCACTCAACGAACCTCGTTGTTCAGCTAGGTAAATGTTTCACGGTGAACGCTTGGATGGATCGTGGTCAAACGTTGAAAACTTTGTTATTGTCACTTGGCATTAAATGTTGTAGCTCTATACTTATGAAAAACTTTTTCAACGCACATGTTTTTCAAAAAAAAGTTTAGAAAGTAAAATATAAAAATAATACGTCTGGTATGTAAATTCGTTGGCAGAAAATAAGCTGTGAAAAATGCTAATTGGGACATTGATTGGTTTATTCATACTATGCCATATCACCATTCATCACAAATTTATACACTTCACTGCGTGCATTCCAACTCAATTAGGACAGGTGTTCATTTTTAATATGACTGGTACCGTGTCTTAGACGACAAGCTTGAATAAACATTTAGATAAAAACAATTCATCAAACCTTCACCCAGTGAGCAAAAACCTGTTCAAAGTCAGCAGTAAGACACTAGAACAACGTTGTTCTATCGTGTCTTTACTATGGACTTTGGACAGGTTTTTGCCTACTGGGTAGTATTTGGCGAACTCTCTCCTTGCCCAGACATACCTATGTGTTTTTATCATATATCCCAGACAAACTTATGTGTTTTTATCATATTATCAATTGCTACACAATTAACGCACTGTCAACGTTTTAAATAGAGACTACTTATGTTTATTTTTAGAACGTCTGACCACGTTTCACTCCAACCTCGTTCCTAGAGATTCTACTCTTCTCTTTGCAAAAGTTACGAATCCCAGGGGAGGAATTTGGTTACACCAGTGGTTGATAAGAGAGTAAAGACTCACTGTAGAATAGTGAATTTTTGAGCATAACTTCAGGCTTTAGAAATCTCTTTCCCACAGTGATTATTTACCCTTATTTCGAGCACTGTTACACCCATTATGGGAAACCACGTGTGATAAACACTCTTAAAAAAGATTCTTTATAAATAATATTAATACTAGAAAATAACCTCTGATTGCGTTTTTTTATATGCAGTAGTTTTTAGATATATCCACGATATTTTTTTAAAATCCCCGTTTAAAACAAATTCCTTTCTCTCGCTACATGGGCTGAAATAACTGCCGGTCACCACTGTGGAGGAGAGATTTTCAGAGAAATCTCTCCTTCACAGTGATAACCAGCAGTTAAGTATACTCAACCCCTGTCTCTATATATTTATATACAGTAGTTACAATTCAGAGTAAATAATAAATGTGGAGGAGAGACTTTTTGAGCATAACTTCAGGCTATGTTCAAATCACTCGTCCACAATGATTATTTGCTCTTATGGAAACCACTGACATATATGAAACGAACCACTTCGTTTAAGAAAAGATACGTAGCACAGCTTCGATACGTGTTTGGCAAGCTGGACACTCCCCATCAGCTTCTTTAACTTGTTCGGCACATTCCATACAAAATAGATTATGACCACATGGGACAAGAGCAGCAACAACTTTGTTACTTTGACAAACATAACATTGCTTCTTAGTTGTTGCCAAATTGATCAGATTTTGTTTCTTGGTATTCGTCAACCAATCAGGACTAGAGCTTTGTGATTCACCATCACTGGTTGCCACTTTTCCCATGTCAATAATGGATGTCGTTTCAGGCACAGTAGGTGACATTACAGAGTGAGTGGTAGTAGTGCCATTAAAGTGAGAATACGATGACGGCAAACCGGAGTAAGCATCAGCAGATGTCTCACTAAGTAATCGTCGTAATTGAGCAGGACTCGATCTCCCAGAATTTTCACTTGAAGAGTAAGCATTTACACTTAATGATCTAGACTGTGCTGGCATTCCAGGTGCACGATTTGTTATTGGGTTGCGAGGTTGTAACATATCAGGCCAAGGTGAACCTGGAGCTGGATCAAATTGTCCCATTGAGTTCTCTACTTCAGTAGTAGGGGATGGGATCATGGTATCGTAAAAGAAGGCATTGTTTGTAAACGGACTTGTTGTTGCGGAATTTAGATCGGAATATTTTGATGATCCACCACTGAGGTAACTGTAGGAATCCATCGAATGTGAACGCTGACCATTAAAATCAGAATGTCCGTGATCAAGCAATGCTGAAAACGAGCCAGTACTTGATGAACCAGAAGGTGAAAATAAACTGGATGAAAAACCATTTAATAAGTGATCATTACTCTCTGGATGAGTTGGATCTATAATTCCACCAGTACGTAACGCAATATGTTGTTCAACTTCTCGTTTAGCTCGATCAACATTATCAGGTAAGCCAGTTACTTCAAACACAGGTTCTTTATCACGTGATGGTGTAACAATATATGTATTTGTGGCTTGTTGGATACGTTTAATTGTTGAACCTTTCGGTCCAACAACTAAACCAACAACTCGGTATGGTACACGTACCTGTTTTGTAATATGTCCCGGAGCAGTTGGCGAAGGTGAGCCGAGGGGTGATAGGGACGTCGAGTTTCGACGAGATGCGCGGATTTGACTAAAATGTTCAGCTGCTTGAAGGATTTCACGTTTTGCTAAAGCAACATCTTCTTTTCGCCCAGTGACAACAAACACAGGTTCTTCTCCTCTCACAGGCGTCTTGATATAAGTATTAGTCTTAGCTCTGAGCGCTTTGATTTTACATCCTAAATATGAGTGTATGATTGAGAAAAATGAAAAATAGGCCATCGGTGTAGTCTTCTGTTATAAAGTCGCATTACTAGATTGTTTGCTCTAATATCAAACACTGAATAAGAGAGATAAAAATGAGAAATATTCATCTGCGGAAGAGTTCAATTGGGCATAGTTTTTAGACTCAAAGTTGAAAACTTTACTTAAAAACACTCCTCCACAGATTATACAAGCCTAAATATTAACTGCTAGACAACCTGTGGAGGAGTGTTTTTGAGTAAAGCATTCAAATTTGAGTCTAAAAACTATACGCAAATAAACTCCTTTACAGATAAATACTTTTTATTTTTCTCTCTCATACTCAGTGTGTGAATTTATTAAATCTCTGTGGAGAAGTGACTTGTAAACATAGCTTTAGGAAAAGTAACCCGAATCAATACTCGAAAGTCATTTTCAACAATGATTATTCACTTATACTTTTTATAATGCGTCTATAGATACAGTACAATATAAATTAAGAGATCTGGGTATTAGGTTACTCATTATATTCAATAATGATACCATGTCTATGATTCTACACTTATATTGATCACGTATTCAACATTAAAGATGTACGGAAGTGATATAAATGTACAGTTAAATCGTAATTATTACGAAGACTCTTGTTAGTTGATTACGTCGCCCTAATTAAGTAAAACAATAAGCCGTAGGGAAATAGGAAGTTGTAAAATCGCTATTTTTCACAATAAGAAATTTATGATATCTCTATAGCAAAAAAAAATCAGTCAAAACCAATAGACATAACACTTTAATGTAGTTTACGTTAAATTATAGATGCAATCTCGAGGCGTCCATTATCTATGTCAATTTTGTTTAAAAGAAATAGCAAGAATGAGCATGCGTGTTTTTTTGAAAAGACGAGAATAGCCCAGGTTGAGTGAAGGCAAAAAAAAAGTTGTTTATTAAGGTTGAAAATATGACGCGGTTATATATCCACAAATTTTTTTAAATTTACTTCATAATATATGAGCTTGTTTTAAAAATAATATATTTAACTTCTTGCTTTAAAAAAAGCAAAAAGTTGTATAAAGTTTCGCTTTTATTACGAACAGCTTTTAATTTTTCATCTATAAACAAATTCCTTTACGTTCCTTAACGTAATTAGGAAGTTTTTCTTTTGAAGACTTCTATAAAAAATAAATTTTCATAGCATAAGACGTCGAAATATTAGACTTAAGTTTTAGGTTCTAGGAATTTAAAAATTAACACTTCTAACTTTGTTTATTTTCGTTGAAAATCGTTAAATAAATATCATATCATTTACACCATATTTTAAAAACAAAGAAATGTAAATACGACAAGATGGCGGGAAACTTCAACTTTACTTTTTTCACTTTTAAATGTGACTAAGAGAGAGGTTTTTTAGTTTGTTTACATATAAAGAGTAGCTAAGGCCAGCTTTTCAGGAAGCTTAGTATTACGCAACGTTTTTTATAGGTCTATCTCTCGCAGTGAGAATAAGACATTTAGCGCCAAAATATCCAAAGTATACAGCAAGTTGAATAAAAAACTGGCGGTATAGAGTGATTTTTATGACTGCCTTCTTTGGCTCGATCTACCAGCGACGTAAACGAGGAAATGTCGTTGGCGTGATGACTAATTGCATTAGTAATTTTAATGTAATACTGAAAAGTTTGACTACGACACAAACAAAAATAAAGAAGTTGTATTCCTCTACAAATATATTCCAGAGTAGAACGATAAATGTAGGTATATAAACAATGAAAACAAACACTTTTTAAACATAAACAAATACGGTAAAATAAAAAATAAATCAAATGTTTACCTTGTCGGCCAACAATTTCGGCAACATGTTCAGAACTTGGAACAGGAACACATTCAGTCATGTTCATACTCTTCTTCATTCTCAATTCATTATAACTCAACGAATCATCATCAGCAGTAAGACCTAACATTGATAACTCTAAAGCTAACTGAAGCGCTCTCTGTTCATCAAGACTTCCACCATTCATAGGTTTTAACTCTGCCATATCATGATGAAGCAAGGGTGTATTCTGTTCGCTATGTAAAATGTTATTGTTATTGTTGTTTGTTGACATTGAGTAGATATTGTCCATTTTGCTCCGGTCTGTTTTAAAGTAGTCTTCTGCTGACATCATATTTTCTGTATACTGTGATTGAGAAGTATTTATGTTGTTTGTCGGTGCTAAGATCATACCGAACGATTTTTTAAATTTTGTTGAAGTGTCTTGTTTGTGATGGATACCAGAGTTTTTGAGTAGTAGAGTTTCTCTTTTCACAATGGTCATGCGTTTTTAATTCTGTATAGAGTATTTGAAATATTCAATAGACACGTGATTTAAGTATAGGATTATGATTGGTTTATTTTAATACTTTGTATCTAGGAATTTAAAATGCTTAATTTTTAATTACGCTGTTTTTTAAAAATACAGTAAGGAGAATATAATAATTAATCGGAGTAAAAATATGAATATTTAGACGGAAATAACTTATATTACAACGTTATATATCTGAAGAGAGTATTCCTTTTACTGAATCCAAGTAAACCGGCCTTCAATATCATTTTCAGTCTATTTTCTTAAGCATTTCTGGAAAAATATTCTGATCAAAACATATATTCTCCTAACATTTAAAGCAGCATTCTTGTTTCCCGCCCTTGAATTGAAAATTACGGTTTATTATTATGGTGATCTTTTTATAAAAGCTCACAAACAAAAGAATGTAGAATTAATCTCTGACGAATAAATGGTATATATGATTCGAACTAATTATCCATGGAGAACTCATAATACATCCATATAACGTTTCTCTAATTTTACACATTTTGACAATTTAAAATCCTCTGACCTTTTACGTGTGTAGGACTATCTATTTATTTTCTAGACTCGTGTAATACGTTTTTAATCTTATAGGACAGGTGTACTACAGATTTATACATATAGTTTTAACAAAAACTATATACTTTTTCCATTGAGTAGAAAGTAAGAGGAAACTTTAGAAGGTTTTTTTTTGTTTTGCTTTGCACTTCATATTCTTCGTTCTGTTGTGTTTAAAACAATGAGAAAAAATACAATTGATTGTGAGATATTAGGAGCAGATATTTATTTTTAACCAAACTTTAAAGGTTGAATTTCCATTAGGCGGACAATTACGCGCGAAAACCAGAATAAGATATTCCATTGGTAGAAATTGTTGACATGATTCGTGTGATGTTAATTTCTGCCAACGCAATGTCTTATTTTGCCTTTCGTGCGGAATTTTTAGCCTTAACACTCTTTACTGTTTATATGCGAGAAATGGACATCTGGTTCCTTAGAGACTTTCAAATATATATATATGAGAATTCATATGCAGCATACAAAACAGTTTCAATTTTATCAAAATATTCCTAACATCTGGTTAACCTATCATCATAGTTACAAGATTATAATAAGAAATTTATATTGAAGCTCTATTGACAGAAACCAAATGGATTTTTATTCTTACAATTAATAGGCACCATTTATAAATCTGTATTTCAATTGCAGACGCTATAATATGCAGAAAGTGAGCATGCATACTCAAAATGAGTGGGAACCTCGCATTCAGTCTACCTGTATAAGAGGCTCGTAGCCTCGTGTTGAAAAAATTTAATGGTACTGAATATGAGTGAGAAAATAATTTATAGACTGATATATTATACCAGTAGGCAAAAAAATTGTTTGAAGTTGTTCAAATTGTTTAAAAAATGGTTCGAATATTGTTCAAATGCTAAGATGTTGTTCTAGCGTCATTACTGCTAGCTTTGTACAAGTTTTTTGCCCATTGTGATAGTAGATTTTAAATACAAACACAGACTATGAGGTTCCACTAGTCCCTGTCGGCAAAAACCTGTTCAAAGTCAGCAAAATAACGTTAGAACAACGTTCTTTGAACGTTATTCTAACGTTTTTTTGCCGACTTTGAACAGGTTTTTTCCGGCAGGGTTACTTCTTTTCCCTTTTTTTGCATTTTGTTGGTGACACATGGTGATACTTCTTTTCAAAAACTATTTCTGTTTAAAACTTCCGCAGATAGGACGAAAATGGGAGAAGAGGATCTGTTTGACTTCATCTGGTATCTTATCAGCATATCTATATTCATAGAATAAACAATTACTCATAATTCCTAATGATTAGCGCACATAATTTTGTTTTCCCTTAGAGAAAACAAAAACATCTTTTAACAATCCGATTTCTAAGACAAAACTTGACGCATTTTTAATTATTCATAATTAAGACTAATTTCATTTAGTCTTGTGGGTTCTTGAAAGACTAAAGAAAAAACGTGTAATTACCTTCATAATTTAATCAATAGAGTCGTTAATTACCGTTATAGTTTTCTTAATTATCTCACCAAAAACGACAGTAGAAAAACAACATTTCTTTTAACATCCCACACCTTTTAATGAGCACAATCCTACCTAATTACACATTTCTATTATTAGAACAAGAGACAGGTTGTTTTTCCAGATAACATCTTTCCCAGTGCGCAAAAACTTTCTCTGCAGTAAACGTTGGAAACGTTGTACTAGTGTCTTTACTACAGACGTAAACCTGAAGAAACATTAGCAAGCGAAAAAATGTTTGTTTAAATACTTTAGAATGTGCAAAACCCGCCTTAACAGCATATATACCCTGCGGACACATGGCGACGAATCAACGTTGAAACAACGCTAAAAAAAGGCTTTATGACGTCATTTTGACGTCGTTTCGACGTTGATCCGACGCCGAGTACCCGGGTGTCAGGATATGCCAACTATTTTACTTTAATTTGACGTTGATTACTGTACCCATTGGAATCCTATGTTGCTTTAGGAACTATCCCCAAAATTCGTTTGAAAAAGCAGATATTTTAGCAGCTAGTAGTTAAAATCAATAAATTTGAGAAAAAATTATCTACGAAGAAGAGTGTCCAATCAATAAGTTTGCAATTGATTGATTTGTTTGTTTTGTTCAGTACATTGATCGTTGATTCAGCACTCTTCCACTGGGAACGAATTTTGGAGGTGGTCCCTCTAGACAACAAGCCCTAGGAGTTAGGCCTGCAATATAAAAAATCTGCATCATATCCTAATCATTGTGTACGTTCCTAAGAATAGAAATACAGGAAATCTCGCTGCGTTTGAAAACCATCAATAACTAACAGGGTTGTATCTGTTGTATACAGTATGAAATACTACTGAATACGGAATCCGTACAGCTCCGTATCCGGACTGTGTATTGTCAACGTCTTTGTGCTTTTGAGATTGGAAATAATTTTGTTTGATTGAGTTATTTTTTACCAGATTTTAAATTCTTTTTCTAGAGCACACAAAGATTTAGAGAGAATTTTGTTGTTTGACCATGGACTGGTGTTTGCTTATGTGACATCACGGCCTCACGTATTTTAAATAAGCCATGTAGTAGGAATTCTGATATCAATAAAATAGCTTAGTAAAGACAAAGCAATTGAGTCAGAGGGGATTAATAAAATTGAGATTGTGTTGGATTGTATATGCCAAGAATTCGTTTTCGTGTGACACTTCCGTGAATCAAATTTCTTTAGCTTTTTTCGATTACAATTTTGCGCCTAGAGGGAAAATATTAACCAAAAGTATATGTGTATGTTCTTCTTACAAATAATGAATAGTAACCTAACCGGCAAAAACCTGTTCAAAGTCAGAAAAATAACGTTAGTACAACGTTCTTTGAACGTTTTTCTAACGTTATTTTGATGACTTTGAGCAGGTTTTTGTCTACTGAGTAAGTAATAAAACTCCAACCTCGTTCCCAGGGCTTCTTCTCTCTTGACGTTTAAACGTCAAGAGAGAAGAAGCCCTGGGAACGAGGTTGATAAAACTCATTAAATTATAATGAAGATTATAAAGTCAACTGAGCAAGTTCTGATGGAATGTAGTCTTTTGATCGTTTCATATTCATGGTCTATACACAATGTTTTCTTCTTAGAAATACCATTGGGCAAAATACACAACTTTTTTTTTGCATACAGTACAGGATTTCTGTTCTACATTTATAAACCTTTGGCTCAGCCGCTCGGTCCATTATTTCGTTATGAGTCCTGTGACGTCAGAGTTTGTTTTGGGATTTTACAAATAGATTCGCACTTGCGCATCTCGATGCTAATAACGAGACGCATTCAAGATGGAAGACAAAATGGCGCTTTCAAAAGGTTCAAATGTCCACTTATATTCTTTTTGTCACCAAAAGAAAAAACTTGGCCTGGTTAATTTTCGCATTCGAAATCTACTTGTGGTGTGCATTACTCCACAAGATAAATGGAATGTCTTGTTGTTTATGTGTTTCCTTGTAGCTATATTCCATTTGGAAATGGAAATAACTTCTTTCCACTCTCAAAGGTATAAACCAACAAGGTAGACGCTATCTTATTATACGGCTCTTATTTTGTCTTCCCTAATACCCTTTTGAGAACTCAGTCCTGTAACAAATATAATACAATGTGTAGACCGAGAGCGACAAGGTAAAAAAAATATTTTCAACTTTTTTTTCTTTCTCCTTCTTATTTTTGCCTGAAAAGCGTATTGGTATTAGTTTGAGAACTAAAAATAATTTACCTAAAAAATATTATTTTGCACCACGTGATTTCCAATAATGACGTCATCATGAGTAATGACGTCATCGGGAAAATAATTATTCTAAAATGTTAACTATGTGTTAATCTAACTTTCTGGAGGTTCAACACTATAGCATGGTTTCATCAGATGTTTTGGAGGGGGAGGAAGCTATTTTAGCCCCCCCACCGACTTTACGGAGCCCCCGGCAGGCTGAATAGAAGAAGAAAGAAATCCCCGTGATAATGTTGGGTGGTGAACATAGACCATTTAATAGAACTTAATAGGTCTATGGTGAGAGCAATAAGATTTTCCGAAATATAAAGACCATTGTTTTTATTATTATTATTAAAAGTTTTGAATGCCGGCTTATAGGGAACCACGTGTTAAATGAACAGAACAGAGAAAACAATAGATTGATTGCATGGCACGATTGCTTATAAAGAAGAAAGAAAGCAAAGTTTTCTATGCCACAAATTCCTTTTATGTTAATTTCAATAAAAATCAAAGAGAGAAAGACAACCTACCGAAGACGGTCCCGTACATCTCCGTATTCTGACTGTGTATTGTCATATATGGCAACCCCGTCCCCAGGGCTTTTTGCCTTTCGAGTTCGAAAAGGCAAGAAGCCCTGGAAACGAGGGTGCATATAAGGTATTCGCTAGTCTTTTACGCTGTAAATATTGTAGTTAATCATTTGGAAATATCAACTACTGTAGACACCATTAAATTTCAATATAACGTTATTGCGACTTTTACCACCTCGTCCCCAGGGTTACTTTTCTCTTGATGTCTAACTCAGTCGTAATGCGGAAGAAAAAGCCCTAGGGACGAGGAGGGCGACATTTGCAGACCAATGGAAGTGTGTTTCTAATTAACCCTATTCTGTCAGAATGGATGTTTAACCCTTCATTAGTATGGTGGAGTACCCCCGGAAATTTGTTAATTCATGCGAAGATATTAGAAGATTCAGGGGGCCAAAAAGTCACTAAAGTATGATGCAGATTTTTAAAATATGTAAGAAAATAACCTCCTGAATAATAATTTTTGTTATGTTACTTTCACA
>JAULBZ010003799.1:0-15792 GCA_032360805.1 Neoturris breviconis
AATGTTATTTGTTTTTCTGACCTTTAAAGATCTAACCCACCAAAGATGCGTAAGATATGGCTAAAAACAAACAGCGTTACACGATTATCAGAAGCAACAGAACCCTTTGTTTTTGTAACTGTAAATAAACACACATGTACATACTTGTTCTAACATTCTTTCAAGCTTCATGAAGCCAATTTAGAACAAAATTAATGAATTCGTTATATTTATACCAAACCAAAAAAATCCAAATCCACTGCGACCACAGTCAAGCTTATCTTCTAATAAATTAGCACATTCCTTACAACATTTTTATTATACTAGCAAAAGTATAATACAATCTTCGCAGTACACGATCAACACTCTGAATTTTTTATTCATGGAATTAATAGTTTCTACTTCGTATATAAACACATTTATAACACATCTTCCTCTGAGTCGGCCATCTTGTTTATCTCACATTCGCGGTCGGAAGAAGTTATGTCCACAATTAACCGTGGATTTCGAAATTGCATATGGCGGCGACCGGAGCTCGATTTATCAGCAGAAAAACGATAAATTAAGACAATAAATGGATTTTTTAGTCGTTTTCAAACATTGATACATCTTTATTATGGTTAGTTAGATGGATTAGAAGCAAAACTCTAGAAAAAATGTTTTGACGTTCGTTCTCCTTTAAGAATAAACAATGTTTACACTTCTCTTGACGACGAATAGTAAGTACTTAGTTACAAGTGCGAGATAAGTCCTGTATTTACATCATATTTAGCTACGTCATTCGTCGATACTAAAACGCGGAACATGCTGAGCAACCTAGTAACGAGGTCTACAATGTTAGGAATGTCGATATTTCTTTGTTAAACATTGAGACCGAATCGAAGTTCTGATCTAATAGAATGATTTGTATAGAACGTATTTTGTGTCCGCGCATGCATATGAAAACAACTTATTATTTTTCAATTGCATTAATAAATCTTGCAAACAAAATGTTTCTCATTCGAAATAATTTCTGCCTTTTTTTGTTCCAAACACAGCCTTCCTCATAAATATTTGTATATTTCTGGCGGTAAATGTATATGGAAACCATCGTTGGATTAATGCCGGATTCTTGATTTCGAAGCATTTATGGTCTGTATCAAGTGATCACATGTTTCATGCATTACGCAGCGATGAACTTTTCTATTTTTGTTCTTCATTTTTTATATACATATGTATATACATATTCTAGCCATATCTTTAAATTAATAATCGGTAAGAGGAGGAGGGGGAGGGATGGGTGCAAATAATGGGGAGGGAGGGGATGGTGGTCATAAAAGACTTTCCCAAAGCCCCAGAGAAACTAAAATATACCATATACAATATTAAAAATGCATGATTTAAACACTTGTATACTCTTTTACCAAATTGGCATCTATTACTGTCCTATAGTAAAGATTTATATAAGTTTATGTCTTCTCATCAACCGTAAGAGTAATTTAAAATTTACTGTAGTTCGAAGCGAAATTTAATATTCAAGGTGTGTTAAATAATGGAAAGGAACAGTAAAATCGGGAAACCATATTGCAGCAGCTGGGGGATAATTTGAAAGATCATAGTTATTGACGGGAAGTCATGCAACCAAAATGATCAATATTTCCCCCGCCTTTTTTCCCTGATGAGGTATTCTTAACCTAAATACCTACAAAAATCGATTATAGGAGTCATTGCAACTTATTTTCATGGTTGATTATAGTACCTTAAAGAGCACAAATCTCCAGCATTATTGGTCTCTAGTTTATATTTCGCACGACATATAAGGAAAACATCCTGAAAGGAAAACATTCACTATACTTCTACTTTGAAAGGAGACTAGGCACATCTGTCAAGTCCAGGCGTTTTTAATTCATCGTATCAATTATTGAGCAAGGAGTCGAGACAGATTATTCAAATCAATAATTTAAATGTATAAATTATCATTCATTAGCGTAATTCTCCATTCCCTCCTTGGCGTTAAATCACGCAAAAGCATTGAACCTGTTTACGTTATTTCTAATTAAATACTACCCTCTATTACCTCGGAAGCAAGCACATCTTTGGAATTAGACTCTTGAATTTTTTCCGGAATCTAGAAATATAGATTCTAGATAAACTCGAGACCTTTAATCAATTGTTTCTTTTCGCAACGTATTCTTGTTAAGACAGCTAAAGATAGTATATGAGTAATTCATTATCCATTGGCCCATAAAAAACTATAAAATCGTTTTGAGCAGTTAACCGTAAGATTTTAAAGTCCAGAAATAATCATATTGGCTTACGGCAAAAAATGATGATCAGACCACAAATGACGATCAAAACAAAAGTTGAGAACCACAGGTGAAGACCAAAACCAAAAATGATAACCGAAACATAAGGATTTGACCTAGCGACGTAAAAATTGAAACTTTGTCTAATTTGAACATACACTACTTAATTAATGTAATGCCACACGTATCAACAACTATACATAAGTAGTGGCGATATTCTAATAGCCTGGCCCAATTGACGTGAAAATATTTAGTATGGATAGTAATAGTTTAGACGCTATAGTTTGTAACATCTTATAAGGTATAATTTTTACGATTTCAAAAATCAGATGTTTCCCGGACTTTCGGATGAAAATTTTGTTATTTTGCGAAAACGATATATTTTTGTAAAACTACTTTTATAAGCTTTATAAGAAAGCTGGAAAAGAAACTTGTTTCTTTCTTTATAAGTAAATCTCTTTACGAGAAAGCTTTATAAGAAACAGGTCTAAATTAGGGTAAAAAAAAAAGCAAACACAGAGCTGAACTTTGCAAACGGTAAGAAACAACCATATATTTATTTCGAGGTTTTAACTTCTAACACCGATGCATGAATCTTATTTAGTTGTCACAAAAACAGAATGAAACAAACCATTTCATTACGTATCTTTTGGTAAGATTTTTCGCAGTGCATACAGTTTTCACTTTGATCATTTAAGAAACAAATAAGAAACTTGAGTTCCAAAATTTTGGTATGAAACACTAGTTTTTTGTGAAATTTTAACATATTCTTCTTGTATGACAAAAACGTTGTGGCTATCGTTTAACCCTATTAGCCATGTTTTTATTTTCGCTCGAAACCATGAGGAGGTGCGTTTTTCCCCCGAACCGCTAACGTTTATGACATGCAACTCGGTATACTTATAGAATAACTTGATGATGTCACTGGCACCTGTTATGACGTTATTAATAACATAAGCTGTGGTCAGTAGAATGCTATAAAATGACGACGGCCTATTATTTGCGAACCACTAACGCATATGGCATGCGATTTGGTACACTTATAAAGCAACTCAATACAAATACTTTGGCATAACAAGATATGGGTTTGTGACGTCATTAGACTGTTTTAACAATATTTCATATTTTCAAACAAATAACCCTTTGTTCAAGATAAAGTTACCCCCGAAAGAATAACCAAAATATTTTTAAAAACTATCCTTAAACACAATTCTTAGTAAAAGTTAGGAAAAAGCAATAAATCTCAATTCCAAACCATAAATAGGAAACAAGTTATCGCAAAATAAATATGCCGCGGGTACTTTGTACCCACCATGGTTAATATGGAAAATGTCTTGTGTGATTGGTCACCAGCACTGTACTGGATATATTTCCTGTGATATAAGTGATTTACAACACTCATTCTTTTACTTTTATCATTATTTGGGTTAAAAGTACGCCCTAAAGTATAAAAAGAACAATAGAAGACGGGTTAAAATATAGTAAAAGCAGGTGTCCATCAGAAAGTATTAAAAAATCGTCCGCCAAATGGGAAGAAACATGTTCAAAGTTCGTTGTAAAGTCACTAGAACAACGTTGAAAACATTGTTTTAGTGTCTTTACTGGCAACTCGGAACAGGTTTCTGCCCATTGGGTGCTATGTGTAAGTAAATAATTTATAAATCATGGAGTATATATTATACGATCATGATTAAATATGTAATTGTCATAAAAATCTATAAATTGCTACAAAAGAGATATTTGCTTTTTTTTGTTTAGGATATTTCAAGCCATCTGCAATGTGTTACGTTGTTAAATATATATGTGAATTCGTTATTGTATACATAGCTATGTAGATGTTTGAAATAATGGCGCTTGTTTTTAACACCGCAAATATAATCATCTCTTATTTAGCGACAATTTCTTGGAAAGTATAATATTCACTTTTTGATTCAACAATTAAGACCGCGGTACAAGAATATGCAAAATAAAAGGAATGGTAGATATATTGTTGCAAGCTTGAAATAGTAAAACATAGCTCTCTAACAGAGTTTCAATCATTAGTATCCTATCTATAGAACGGTTAAAATAGGGTAAATATTAAATTGCGTATAATTTGCTATAAGATGATAACAAGTAAATTATTTACCAAGTACAATATAATATATAACCTTCTTACTTGTTGCAAATATGTTTAAGGTTCGGAAACTTTCTAGAATACAGGTTATATGTGACAGAAACGCAGCTGGATTGCATGTAGGTTTCCCGTGTTAGGTGACAATTTGATGGAGTTTTGGTATAGTCGAAACATCGAAATCATGCGTGTTGCCTTAACAGCATAAATAAGGCAGCCAGCCATGTAAATGGACCCTAAAATGAGTTTCACCCTAAACGATCTTGCATTTGATTGGATTCTCAGTACGAAGAAACCACTAAAATGCAAGATTGTTTATGGTAAAACTCATTTAGGGGTCCATGTAAAGGCTGTCTAATATGGAACAAAATAAATAAACTGCTTCCCTTCGGAATGCTAGTAATCGCATAATCAAAAAAAAAAAAAAAATATTAAAAATAAACCCCTATATTGTTACTGAATTGGTGTAATTAATGCATGTAATGCGTTGACAAATTCAAGTTGAACAAATTAAAGATAGACCGCAATATCATGGACACACATCGTTTTGTTCGAAAGTTTTCGCCTTGTAGTTATCAGTTAATGGAATACTCAAGAAATAAACATAACGCGTTCATAATATTGCCGTCTTTTTCTATCTTTAAAGATCGAAATTTTTTCAACTCTCCCGTTGTTATTCCAACCACCCGCTTATTAACTTTTTGGAAATCAACGATAACATAAAACAGTCAACTCCCTAAAAAGCTAAAATACACACTAAAATAACGTAAAGTTAGAATAAATTCACTAATACTAGTCTCTAAAGCTTGGTTTACAATAAAGAAATTTTGTTGAGCAACAGTTGTGCGACTGTTGTGCGAATTATTGGAAATCGGTGTTGTGCAACACGAAGTTTGTTGCACAACAGTTTCTTTTTGTTGCACAACAAAAATCTTGTCGTGCAACAAGTGTTGTAGAGATATATTTTTTTCTATCTCTGCGACAAGCGCACAACTGTTGCACAACAATATCGGAAATTTATTTATCTAAGTTGAGCAACAGTCGCGCAACAAGTGTTGCTCAACAAAATTTCTTTATTGGAAACCAAGCTTAACTAATGGCCTGCTACACAAACTCTGGTGATTGCAGAGTACCATTGTTATCATCTTTGTTTAGTAACTATCAATTTGGAAAAACTTGGATAACTTGGAACTCCAATAATATTACTATTACGTTCGCATTTACGTTCACCAGCAGTTTTACCTTCGCATTTATACTTGATGCAACCTTGAAGAACAGCATCGTAACAACAACCGCAAGGATTATTTTCGTCACATGGCATTCCATCACACCATTCACACTGTGAAATAAATAAGTAACCTCAAAAAACGAATAAACATGCTTGTAACCGATTGGTTTCTTTATGGCGAAGAAACCAATACATAGACAAGCTCGTTGATATAACACCATTTCATATTTGTTGAATTAAGGCGGATTTCCACTAGGCAAATTTGTTAGCACAATTCTAAATGAAACCATTTCATTGGTTGAAAGTGATGTCACCTATTTCACTTTTAATCAATATAATGTTTGTGGCTTCATTTAAAATTCAGTTTTCTTAAATCTACCATAAACTTGTAGTTGATACGAACACCATCTGCAACAGCTCCAGTTATCAACCATCTTAACCAGTTTTTCTGACACACGGTAAAAGATTACTGAATAATGATCCGGGCGACTCCATATATAGACAGTGCGACACAGCATACAGAAATGTATAGGTCCGTATTTAGTATTCTTGCATACCGTGTGTAGTCCGTTGCTAAAAATAGAATTGTCCAATTTAACTTACATTTGAACGATCTCTACATCCACATTTGACGTCCATGATGCAGAAAATGCTCAACACTATGACAAAACAAACAAGATGCATTTTTTAAAACTGTAATGATTATGTTACCGTTTTAATGTCTTACGAGATTGATTTCCAGATTAATTAATTGATTGTTTACTAGTGCTGTACTGGATTGATCGATTGATTACCAATGCTGTACTGTACTGGATTGATTGATTGATTGAGAGCGCTGCACTGAATATAATTTCTGTGATTCAAGTTACTTACAACACCTCATTAAATATTTTGTCCTAGCCGGAAAAGTTCAAAGTCAGCAAAATAACGTTAGAACAACGTTCACATAACACTGTTCTAACGTTATTTTGCTGACTTTGAACAGGTTTTTGCCGGCTAAAATAATCTATATAACATCCTGATATTCAATATTTGCTCATAGACCGTATCCTTTAATTTGAATATTAGTAGGCAAAGACATGTTTAAAGTCCTCAGCAAAGACGCTAGAACAACATCAAATGAGGTTGCCGTTACTGCAAACTTTAAACAAGTTTTTGACCACTAAAGGCTGTTTTTCACTTCAAAAAATCTTCCGCGGAACGGAAAATGTGCACGCGTAAAAATAAATTATAGACATTTCATTGGTAGAAATTTACATTGTGTGATCGTTCTAAAGAAAATCTCTTGAAGTGGAAAACGGCCTTAAGGTTGTAAAAATGAAAATAAAATATAAATTGAGACCACGGTGTATGTAAGAAAGGGAATAATAAATTTATTACAGTAACTATGAGCTCATAAATAGTTAGAAAACTTTAAGTACTTCCTCTCTTAATAAGCAACTTTCAAAAATAAATTAAGATAAAATCTTTTTGTTGATTAACATGTAGGAAAGACAACATGGCACAATAAGGTATTTCATGCGTATCGAGTTGAATATCAAGATGACAAAGATGGCTACAGAGATGACATAGACGTAATTATTTAACGCATGAAAGTTCAATTGAAGCAGTTCTATTTCGGAACGGTTATGTAACAAAGATTTCCCAAAGGGTTCGCATCACCATAAGTCGTAATTGGACAAAGTTACAAGTTTTAATTCTAAAGGCAACTTAACCCTAAGTTTTTTTTTAATAACTTTGTTTTGGCAAAAGATGTCGACTTAAAACTTGCTGACTTTTCAAATAATTATATTTTACATCTTGTAGCCAGATTTCAAAGCTACACATAATGAAGAAGTTGAGATAAAGGCTATATTCGGAAATGAACCTAGAGCAAAATTTCTGTTATTAAATTTTTTCTCCAAACGTAATTATGAATAACTTAGGTTGCATTGGGAATTGAAACCCGTAAAGTATAATAGGAAATCATTCATTAGCTCCCAATATCCGAAAACAGAATCAAAAAATGTGTTCTAAAACGTTATTAATCCCATTTTACATATTCAATGAAAATAAGCTTTTCTGGGGTCAGTTCCTAAAAAAACAAAAAAGGTTAGTAACTTTTGAACAAATCAAGCTTCAAATCTGGACCATATACTCACGAGTTAAATTCTTTCTGAAAGATGTGATGACCTAAACGAGAGAGGCGATAATTTGAGAGTAGAAGAAAATACAGTGTATAAGTGTTATAAACTGCTAAATATCCCTGAAGTTCTTTGGAATTTGAAAATATTGATAAGTTTACCACGAGTGATAATTCTGCATATTATTATTATAGTTAATGGTAAACATAATGTATGGATATAACGTGTTCAATTTGATTGGTGCTAGTGTTCCATATGCAGATTATTTCAGTAAAATTTATGGCAACAATAAATGTCCAACAAGAAATGCGGGATCAGGATTTGTTTAAATTTGTGTCAAAATCCTTGTTATTGTTTGTGCATTGGTATATATGTGAAAAGATTGTGAATGGAGAAAACTGGTCTAACAGAAATTTTAATTGTATAACTTTAGCCCACAGTACAAGAACTGAATAGCATTTTGAGGAACTAAAAACTGATTATATACTAAAAACATACATAGTATCGATATTAGTGAAAAAACTGTGCTGTGAGAAGATAGGAAACTGGAGGAGTTATTGAGATTTGTAGTGTATATTCAAAAATTATCAATTTAAGTGTAACCGGCCTTGTGTGGATTAATTTTACGGCAGCTAAATTTTGGATTGTTTGCGCGGATTTAATTTTACGGTTGCTTAATTTTCAAATATTTCGCTAAGGTTAATTTTCGTGGTTGCGGCATAAAATTAGAGAGAGAAAATCGCTTTTTTTTTATACAATATTTTCACCTTTTCATAGTGTACTTTTACAATTCAAAATGGTTGCATATCCATCTTCTATATCAAGCTCGTATTCAGTATTCAGTTCTTCCACCGATGTTTTGATCGGGGGATTTTTCGCGTGGATTTAATTTCGCGGAAACCTTGGTCTTTCAATATTTTGCGTAATCTACTTAAGGTATATAAACGTAAAAGTGTTATGGTTGGAGTTAGGGTTAGCATCAAATCTATGGTTCAAGGTTAGTGTATGAGTTAGGGTAGGGTTATATTTGATAATCCGGCTTAGGGTCAGGAATAAGATAGAGTCATTATGGCTAGTATCAGAGATAGGATCTAAGCTGTGCTGTATATATACAATTTAATCCAGAGCGATTTCTGGCGCTGCTCTTTAAGAATATTTCTTAAAGAATATTAACTACTCCCTCAATCTATACCATATTTAGACTAGATACACACTATGTCACTTTAATAACTGAATTTCAAAAAAACGTTTTTAAAAATTTCCAGTCCCAAAGGCCAAAAGTGGTCTTAGGGCGTTTGGTGAAACTTTTTAGATACAATAACATGAAAAGTCACTAATTTTGGACCTAATATAAGTAGATAACGATAAGTAGATCAGAAGTTGTACAGAAATATCGAGGGTAAATAGGGTAAATAGGGTTAAGGTATTAGACCTCCTTACAATAAGGTAACAGAGAGCAAGGTGCTACAGACCGTGATATTCTAAAATGTTAACCCTATCAAGCCCCCTTTGCGCCTGGAATTTTATGACTTTGAAAACTATTTACGGTATATTGACCAAAATATTTGTTTTTAGCTACGCGCGCGGTTTTTAGGACAGAGCGACTCCCTCGCGCCCTTAGCTGCATATTTTTATTCAAAAAAAATTCGGGTAAATTTTGCAATTTTTTCATAATATTTTACATGAAATATTATACAGTTCTACCTTTCATTATAGACTAATAAAAAAATTGTAAATGGCAAGGAAACGGATTCTCACAGAAGCAGAAGTTGCTGAAAATACTTTGCTAACGTCAGGAAATTTTGGCAGTCATTATGGATTTTTTTTCAATATTCTGTGAACTATTTTTAAGTACTACCTACCTACCAAACTTCAAGTAAATTGAACAATCCAAACCAGATATAACCTGGGGGAGGGGCCATAAAAGGTTTAAAAAAGCCCGACCTGGATCGGGTTAAGGCAGGGGTGTATTTTATTGACACATTGTTAATTTATAGCTGTATATCAGTGTTTTATTAAAGGGCACTTTCTCATAAGACTTGGAAGGGAATAATAAGAAAGTCTGACCCTCTATACATTTCACGGAGATTAGGGCCTGCCAGTCTAAACCACAAAAAATTTGAAGCATGGACAAAATCTGTAAAGAAAGCATTACCGACATACCTGATTCTTGTCTCCTGTTATTTAATGGATATAGACTCGTCAGTATAAAAAAAGCAACTGTAAGCATTTTTAAGACAGGAGTTTGAAATAAATACTATAGCTAGTATATATTATGTTGCTAGCTAGTATATATTATGTTGCCCCTACTGGTCAGATACTATTTTGTGCTTATTTCGATCATATATCCCATCTCATTGTTTAAAGATAATCATATAGCATAATGAGCTATATATGTCATTCAACATAGCTTATCTTTAAACTCTTATTGTAGCATAATATACCTATATAATCGACGTTGTATGCTTTATTTTTCCATGATAAGAGAGAGGGGGCTCTCCCCCTTCACACCCTTTATTTCGTTCTACCTAGGGAGTTATTTTCTCCCTATGACTATATGGTACACGCTACATATACGATAAAATAATAGAAACGGACAAATCAGATTATCCTAGACTGGAGTCGTACGTTTCTCAGAGAGCTACCCGGCTATAACGTACAATCGGAGATAATCGGGAAATCGGAACTTAAAAAGCCATAGGGAATTTAACAAGAGAAAGAAACATCCATACTTATCGCGAATAACGCATAAAAGGCTAAGATTATCTCTGTCCTTTTCGTCTGTTGACCTTATGAGGCTCTGTCGGGGAGAGCGAAAAAATTACACAGGAGCGCGAAATAATAAGCACGTATATGTGCTAACTGCAGAGTTTATTCTCTCAAATCCCGTACGACTTTTCAAGTTCCAGATTTCCAAGCCCGTTCCACGGGTTTGAGAACGATACGATCCTTATATACCTTACCGGATCACATATCTGAATCCAATGTATGTATAAATTTTTTAAATCAGATGTCTGCTCTGGATTTTTTTTTTGTGCGCGTACGGTCATTCATTTGACAGAGGCTCCTTTCTACAATGTGAATGGATCTGTTACTCAGCCTCTTCCTTTCTGTTATTTGGTAATATTCCTTTTCCTGTGGTTATGTTTTATCTCCAAGGCCTAGTTTGGGTCTGTTTATAGTCTAAATAGTTTTTAGATCCACTGTTCTGCCTGTCTAGCTTCGTGTTCCTCTGCCATATAAAATGTTTCTTGCAAGAAGGTAACACCACCGGCTATGTAACCCATTATATACTGGTTTAAAATGATGGCTAAATATATCAATAAAGAGGAAGCGGAAGAGCTTTTTAGATCAGTTATTGTATAATGTGTAAGCAGAGAGCAACTTCAACTCACATAATTTAAACAGTTTAACACTACCTTACCCAGGGAGGAGGGGGCTAGACCGCAGCGGGCATTCTCTCCTCATAAAGTAAAGTACTGGTCCAAATCATATGAAATTTTATGACTTTGTCACATATTTTCCGGGGATCAAATTTCTTATAATTTTGAATAGCCGTATTTGGTGTCAGCAAAAATATGCAAACATTATCTAAAAAATGAAAAGAAAGTATGCTAAAAGAAGTATGCTAAATCTGCACAAAAAATGCTGATCTCAGCAAAGATTTCATGCAATATTATGAACACTACTTTGTAATCTTTCATTAACGAAGAAACTGCTTTCAAGAAATAATGCGAGGATATTTCTACTTAGATATATTAAAAAAATATTAAATAAATACATTTTTTAACTGCACCAAAATAATGATGACGTCACCGTTATAATGATTGAAGTCAATTCGTAAAAAATTCAAGTTAATTGCATTACAGAAGCAGATTTTACGAAGGAGTTTACCAGCCCCCCTCTCCTCCCAGGAGTGTCGATTTTCAAATAAACCCGAGTAACGTAGGGTTAAAAACTAACACTTATCAATCACCTACCTATGTGGTCTCTTTGAGAAAAGAAAAGTTGAAGTAAAGTGTATTTAGAAAGCGTTGAGCTATACCCAAAAACAGAACTGAAAAATGTTGACTAGAACATTAACGCATTTTACACGCCAAAATTCAATGAAAATAAGCAAATTTTGGTATAATTAATGCAATTAAATTCAAATTTGGACCATAGACCATGGTTTGAATAATCCGTTGTACTAATTTTTGTGTCTTGACAATTCCGATTACCCCGATTTTTTCAATTACAGAAATATTTGGATTTTATTTGGATTTTCGGACAAATTTCGGTTAGATCCGGCTTAGATGTTTTTAAAACCGGAATATGTGTCAAGGGCTCAGCATTCAAACACTAAACAGAACATCAAAATTCAAAATGTAACGGCTTCAACTTTGTTAATATTTAAAATGTATTTCATTATAATATAAAAATATAGTATAAAAGGTGTCAAAATATTTGGTCCATTTTTGCTAGAAACAAAAAAGAACAAAGCGACTAAATGAATCTTTTTGCAAAATATTACTACCTCGAGAACATTTCGGAAAAAAACATGTGCAAAAAATAAAAAAAAAATACATGGTTTTTGAAAATACATCGTATTATAAAATACATATGACGACGTCCTTAAAAAAATTGCTAACAAGCAAAAATGCAAAAATGCAAAAATGACAATTCTTATTTTAATGATATACCATAATCGTACTCATAATCAAAAGTTATCAGGGGGCGGCTGGATCCGCCCCCTAGAATCCACTTGCACCCCAGTTATTTTTACTTTCAGAAATGCCTACGTATAAATTATGAGACATTTACGAATTTCAACAAGTAAAACGTAAATACAGAAAATGGCCACTAGACGTCCCTTGAGATTTATCTCAGAGATTTGTCCGAGTAGACCTTTTATAATACTATTTTAAAAGCGTTCAATGTAAAAGTAAGTTCTCTGGTCTAGTTTCTTCTGGAAGTTTTGTTTATTAGTTTTATCATCGCGAAAAGTTTTCGGGATTTAGCCGGGTTTCTATCAGAACGATTACGAGCATAACGTTTACAATATTAAGTGTATAGTTATTTATACTTGCACCACAATTGTTATTCGTTCCTGCTTTACCGATGATGTTGTCAATGAATACTTAATAGCTTATACGTAAATGAACCTCTGCAGAAGCGAAGATCTATATCTAATTACTCAGTTACTTAAAGGTGATAGAATAATTTATCGTGTATTTTTATATGGAATTCTTTGTCCTCTGAGCTTCAAAATTTTGACATATTGTTCTGTTGTTTGTTAGAAGCTGCATGTCAAGATGTTAGATAAGCTGCTTATACTTTGACATTAATGCTTATGATCGTTTCAAGTGCGTTCATGTGAGTAACATGAATATGTTTTGAGCTGGATAATTAGCGTTTGGCATTGAAGTATTTTTTTTCGCTTTCTTTGTGTGTTTAAAGCTACCATTATGGTTAATAAGAATACAGAACTTATACCGGTCTGTACAAAGCCCGTAGTCAAGCATTTTAAGCCAATTAAATTCGCGTATTTCCGGTTATGGCCAGCTCAATATGGCTGCCAGTTAATAAATGTATCTTTAAATGAGTGTTGCCTTAAAAGAACTGATAATTGATTTGTTCATCAGTACGTAATGGCTTCTTGGTAAATACTAAATTGTGCTAAAATACAACTTTTTGAAATATAAATCCAAATCATCGGTGGAAGGAGATGATTTGAGATTTTTGCAGCGGTGCCTAGGTCCTGTAACACCGTCAAATGTAGTAAAACGATATAAGTAGTAAATGTAGTTAAATGTAGTAAAACCCGTCGACATCTGTAGTAAAACCCGTCGACAAATGTAGTAACGTTGTTAAATGTAGTAAACAATTTAACTGGCGATAACTGTAGTAAACCGAGAGTATTGCTTTTTCTGTATATAATGTGATGGAACGTGTCAAACTCTTGTTGGTTACTGTACGTTTTTTTCAATTTTTTCAAATAGATTTTCGGACTAAATAGGGCCAATTTGGGCAAATTTAAAGTTTCCAGTTTTAGTATTTTGAGAGGGCTGATTTCAAATTTGTGGGTCATTTTTTTATTCCAGCAATATATTTTTGGGGCTAATTTCGGTCAATTTGGGCAAAATATTAAAAATGGTTCGTTTATCTTGAAAGTTTCCAGTTTTGGTAGTTTGAAGGTGCATATTTCATTTTTTCAAATATCATTCAAAAAATTGATTTTTTTTAGGCTAATTTAGGTCAATTTGGGCAAAACTTTGAAAATGGTTCGATTAATTTATTATTATTATTATCGAATTTGAATAGAACAAGAAGACACTATAAAGTAATCTTTCTAATAAACTTTATTTATACACGCTTTACTGCTTTACTGCAACGAATATTTGCTCACAAGTGTTTTCTAACAATCACAAAATTTGTTCAGATGGCTAAAGCCGGTTCTCACTTCCTATTTTCTAGAATTGTTATACCACCTGTCAAATATTTGGTTGCTAAGAGCAAATAATCCTTTCGTTATCAAAATAAATTATTTAAAAATTCTCCTTGATAAAATATAGTAAAATACCTAACATTTCTAGTCATATAAGTCATTCATTCAAGAGTTATGACAAAGAATGAAATTTAATACACTTGCTGTAAACAAGTATATGGATTTACTACAGTTATTTTACTACATTTAACAACGTTACTACATTTGTCGTTACTACAGATGTTACTACATTTGTCAACGTTTACTACAGATATGTCAACGAGTTTTACTACATTTAACTAAGTTTACTACATATATCGTTTTACTATATTTGACGGCGTTACAGGTCCTTTAATAACATGCGACGGTTAAATATATAGATTTGTCAATGGACAGGGAAGATTAAACATACATTTCTAATGCAGAGAGTATATATTCTTAACAAATAAAAGTACTACCAAACTCTATTCATCTTCTTAGCATGCGCATAATTTCTTAAGAAAATGTTATACAATCCGATTTATAATATAGACCAAACTACAGGGCTTATAGGGTTAACTGGACAATATCATGGTAAGGTACAGCTAAATGCTAAGGTAGACAAAAAATCTATTTAACCCTTATAAAGAAAATCTAATAAATTTTATAATCGATATACCTTAAGGAGATTAATTGTTTTCGCAGATTAATTTTTGTGGGTTTCGCAATTTTGGGGAAAACCTCGAAAATAGCGCGAAAGTTTGTCAACACAAAGTTGTCATGCACTTGATCCATAGTTGTCATTCATTTGATACCTAATGTTTTACATGTTTTACATTTCCGAAAAGTTATACCTATAGTTGTCCATTGTTTGTAATCTCTGTTTTCCAGAAAATTACATAATCAAATGATGATATATCGTAAAATGATGGATATTTCGAAAAACCTCATGAAATGATGTTGATGATTGTTTAAATTGTCTCAAGGATTGGTAATATATGACAATAAATGTTTCTTTTAATAAAAATATACGATTGGAAAATTGGTCTACGCAAAATCTTGGGGAAAACGTACATTAAAATTTGTCGACTTGGAAATTAATCTCCCTAAAGTAGCCACACAGTAATAATAAAAGGTGTCAGCACCATTAATGTATAATCACTTGGAATTCCTAACGAATATTCCATATACGGCATAATGCTGTGTATAAGCCCAAGTCATTTTCTCAATGTTTAAAGCAAATTAGGAAGATGTAGAGATAAGTAAGAACACATCATGCTATCATTTCATCGTAATTACAAAATAGACTGGGTTCTAATCTTCGCCGATTTCAAGTTTATGGGGCATACATGCAGCTTATACCATGATAGGGCTTTTACACAGGTGATGGCTTACTGATAGATACTTTAACGTAATTGGCAATGCCTAAACTTAAATCGACGGTCCCTAAAATGAGAAATACAATAAAGCATCAATTACTTATTCACTACATTCATCATGAGCATACAATGAGAACCTAGCCATATCAAGCCAATTCAAGCTGTAATAGCCATTCTGATTTATTTTTGCTTAAAAAATCATTTTAGTATATAGTTTAGAAAAAAAAAAAATTCACCTAA
>JAULBZ010003800.1:0-15792 GCA_032360805.1 Neoturris breviconis
ATCTAATAAGTGAAGACCATCCTTCCATAGATGATTTTCTCTTATAGCATCATTACAAATATATATAAAATTTTCTTTTACACACCTTTTTCTTAAAAAATCGTTGACTATACTCTATATTATACTATACATTTTTCATTTCTTCATTTCCTAAGCGATACAATAAAGAGGAAATAAAGACATCTTTTACTCCATTCTCCTTACACGTTATTCATGTGTCAATAATTTCATTTGCAATTTCAAGGTTATTTTGGGTCTATTCTTTTCAGTCACCCCAACGCACTTACCACTCCAAACACTCTAAACGCTCAAAACACTCCAGCGGAGCTGAAAAGAATAGCGCTGGAGTTTCGGTGTTAAAAAAAGCACGAATTTTTCATGTTTTTTTGTGGTTGAACTCTTTAAGATAATATCAAAAGCATTCTAAAGTGTAACCATGCGTTTAGAGGTGACCACGACTAATGGCTACTGTACAATTTTGATTGGCTTAAAAATTCGTTATCGAGTGGCGGTCAGGCTTTCCCGACAAAAACATTGCTCTTTTGAAAATTCTGATAGAAAACCTGACCGCAGCGTATTTTAGTGCAGAGTGTTTAGAGTGTTTTGAAAATGAAAAGAATGGCGGAATCGTTGTTTGCAAGTAAAAATTAAGGTAATGAGCACTCTTTTCACTCGTTCCACTCTGAGTACAGCACCTCAAGAGATAGAGTGTTGAGAGTGTTCAACATTTAATCCTAATCACTCCATTCACTCTAAATATGCTTGAAAAGAATTGAATCTAGAGCACTCCAAACACTCAGAGTGTCCTGGGAGTGATTTTGGCTGGTAGGACCTAATTTGTGCGATTGTGAGGTTGCATAGAGAGGAGCCATACAATATCGTATTTTGAAAGTTCAAAACTGTTAACGCCTATAGATCAATCACAGAGAGAAAATGAAAGATATGGCATTATTTGTGAAATTGACCGACATTGTCCTGACGCCAGCATTTTCTAAGTATTTTGACAGAAAACATATTATCGTAGACTAAAACACCTTGACCTTAAATATGGTATTGCTTATATTTGCATGATTGACGGTTTAGAAGATATGAAGCTGAAAATTTCAAAACTTCAGTATCTTCTGAACGGTAAATTATATGAATACAATCATCTTTAGAAGCCCTAGGGTGTTTTAACCAAAGATAATGTTTTTCTGTTACAATCTATAGAAATGCGCTGACATCAGCACAATGTTGATCAACTTTACCCTTTTTTAGGCATTTAAAATCTCAGGAACAAAGAGGTCGAAATTCAGCAAAGTACCTTTTTTCATCTTTTCTTTGTTATTGATCTATATTAACAGTTTTTTGATACAGAGACGAGACTTTCAAAAGTCAGCTGTGGGTGGTCTCCCATGTAAATAGGGTCTTTAACTCCTGTTTACCACGACATTTCAATAATAGAAATGGTATAGCTTGCCCCGGGTGGTACCTAGCTGCAATATTATCTGCGCTTACCACCGGTTCGGAAGATCTAAATTTCGGCCAAATCTGAGCACAAATTTGTTCTCATTGTGTCCAAGACTATTTTTAAAATCTCAAGGATCGAACGGAATTTTTGACCAGTTGTTGTGTTTTTAAGGCTAGAAAAGCTTACTACATGCGTGGAATAGATTCTAGAAAAGCTTACTACATGCGTGGAGTTGAGGCTAGAAAAGCTTACTACATGTGTGGAATAGAGGCTAGAAAAGCTTACTACATGCATGGAGTAGAGGCTAGAAAAGCTTACTACATGCATGGAGTAGAGGCTAGAAAAGCTTAGAAAATGACATTAAGATATTTCCACTATGACGCTTATAAGGCGCTTCTCTATTTGTAGTTGGAAACGTAAAGTTTTAAACGCTTATTGGAATCCGAGCTTTACTGGGTATGTAATCAATATATCTGATTATTATAAGATAAGATTATTATGAGATATTCAAATTAACCAATCCATTTTAAACTCGTTAACATACGCCTTCCTTTTTAAGTAGAATTATAGACAGTTACCTGATTGATGATACATTTCCTTTCTTTCAAATCACCTTGAACGTGAACAGCTCGATCAAGGGCTTAATGAGAGTACATGACGCACTCTCATTAAACCCTTGATCGAGCTGTTCACGCTCTCTCATTAGACATGACCTTTTAATCGAGTTTTTGACGTACTCTCATTATGTCTTAGTTACTCTTCGTGGTAGAGTTTGTTCACCCGGACGTTAAGTTTACAGTTAATATTATTTGCATTAGTTACCATACACTCTAAATTCTTTTGCTACACACATTTTATTAGTGTCAAATTTAATACCTTTCCAAATATTGGAACTGTTAATATCCATGATATTCACACAAATTAATCTAGCCATTAGGCTAGTCATTAGTCCAGGTTATCTATGATATTCACATAAACTAATCTAGCTATTAGTCTAGACATTAGTCCAGGTTACATCAATGTTATTCACACGAACTAGCCTAGTCGTTAGGCTAATTATTAGTTTAAGTTATCTATGATATTCACATTCACTAGTCTAGCTATTAGTCTAAATGTTAGTCTAGATTATTTAAGATATTCACTGATTCAGAGACTTTGATAAAGTCATTTGTTAGAAATGTAATGTCAAATCGGGAAAGAAATTGGGAAATCGGTAAGCTAAAGTAGTAGTAACTATAACAAGCTACAATGATTTTACGAAATCGTTCTATTTACTTTAAAAAGAGGTTGTATTTACAATTTCCGTACTATAACTTAATTGTTCACGTATAATTTATAAACGTTTGCGAATTGTAATTAGCAGACACTTGTTAATTGTAATTAGGTAACACTTAATGTTATTAGTCGCTAATTAATTGTAATTCGTTTAAGTGGGTAGTGTCAACCAACAACTAATAAATAACTATAAATATCGTTCCCAGTCTCTCCAGTGGGCACACTGCGTCCAAATAAAACATAATCTTTTGTTGTTCATTTGTTATTCTTATAACACAGTAAATAATTCAACATAATACTTGTTATCAGTCCATCTCCCCTTCGAATGTAACACCATACTAACTATTGTATAGATTTGTAACATGAAAGAAAAAAGAAGTGTTATGACTATTTTCTTTTTGCTTTAAAAGTAGGTTGTGATTTGGAGTACTTTTAGATATCACTTAAACTGGAAGCCATCTTATTAATATAATCTCGTTGCATCACTAATGCAAATAAATAAGTATTTGGCAATTTACTCTGCAAGCACACGGACGTCGTTTTGACGTTTACGTGATGTCATATGTCCACTGGATGATATAAGGTTCTAACAAACTTCAAAATACGTGTTAACTGGAGTTTTTTTTCTCTTTTTTTTTTTGAGGTGCTCATTGTAGATTTGTGGCTAACCAGAGCTAACAGATAATTTCATGATGTTGCGACTATAGTCCATTGCCAACTGGTTAGTTAAAACATCCCACCTACTACATCTAAACAACTAGGCGAATAATAAAACCTAAAGAAGACATTCCATTGGTAGAAATTTACGTCACACAAAATCTAAAGAAGACATTCTATTGGTGGTAATTATGTGACGTCGATTTCCACCTATGAAAGAATACTTTGTCCTAGTGGAAATCAACAAAGCGATTAGTCATTATTTTGTTCACTTTTTGTGATTTTTTCAGTGATATAAAGATGATATCAGAATATGTTCACGAAAGTGACAGTAAATATTATTATTATTACTTATCAGTGTCATTACAGACTCTTACTATATAAACATCGTGTACTGTAAACAATTACTGGACATTCGAATCACATACGTTGCAGTGCTAATTATAAATAGAATAAATAACAATTAACTAATAAATGTCAGGAGGTAAATTTAGTCATGTTGTAATTCCAGCTCTGATGATTTGTTGCATCAGATAGTAACCAAATAATTAAAAGGTCTTCATGATCAATATATTTTATTGCTAATTCATAGTAAATTAGTGTTAACGATAACCCCCCGGGTAGCTACAGTGTTACCTTGTCAACAGATATATTGTTTTTCTGTTTATTTACTCAAATTTTTTCTCTTAAGGTGGCAGTTAGGAGGTTGGTAAAAATGCCCCAATTTGGGGTATTTCCTTAATATAGTCCCAGCAACCAGTGAATGATAACGTTTTTAATACTTTAAATGGTAACACCATTATTTTCAAAAGTTAAAAAATAGACTATTTGAGGTACAGTGCCCATAGCAACAGGGACCTAAAATACACGCTGCGGATAAAACCCCATAGCAACCGTTCGTTGGACTTGGACAGTATGTTTACCAAAGTTATATGTGTGCAATGAGGTATTTTTTATTTTTTTCATTTTATCAATGGTTGTCATGGTTACTAGTAAAAAACGTTGAAAAACAGTGAAAAATAAAAATACTGCAGAAAAAACACCGCAGCGTGTATTTTAGGTCCTTGTTGCTATAAGCCCTTTACTCTAAAGAGTCTAAATTTTTACAATATCATTCACTGGTTAATGGGGCTATATTATGGAAATTCCCCGAATTGAGGCAATTTTATCAACCTCTTAACAGCCACGTTAAAAGACCTGTTATAGCCAACACCATGTGCATAAATTATGAGACATTTTACTTATCTTGACGAATTCTCTACACCACAAGTAGAACATAAATATGGAAAACGAGATGTTCCGAGAGAACTATCTTAGAAATTTATTGAGTATAGTTAAGACTTAGGCTTAAGATCTTTATGCAAACTGCACAAATTTTACTGTTTCTAGCAGCCTAGTACCCAGGCTCTTAGGATAAATCCCAAATTTTCGTGCCTCTTGTCTTGTTAACAAAATTTAAGGCATTTTTTGCGCGAATTTCACGTTGTCTCAAATATTTATGTAACTGGTAGCAGATACAATGAGTTATTCATAGTTTATATTACACTAAGGGTCTCTTTATATGGAGTTCGATATATCGCTCAGCCGATATAATTTGCTGAAACGATATTCCGTCTCATCCTTATTTCTGCAGTCATATCGGTAGATCATTTATATGGCAAGCGAGTTATCTCGCCTAAACGGATATATTGCTTTATTCATCCGAGATATCGGCTAGGCGACATGAAAGGTGAGTTATATCGGCTGAGTGATACATCGGTCTCCATATAAAGAGGCCCTTTGTGTAACATAAGGTATGAATAAGTCATTGTATCTGCATGGAGCTAAATTAACCTTACTTAAAGCAAATGATACTCATAAAATGTAATTAAATTAAAAGAAATACGCAAACTATTTATAAATTTAATCAGCATGGCAGAATGGGTCAGGAATGTTCTCGCTTTGTTTCAGAATTAGCGAACAAACTAGCTATAAAACAAAATGAAGATTATTCAATCGTAATTGCATGGTTACGTGTACGATTATCTTTCGAAATTTTGATTTTAAATTTCTCTTCTGAAAATGTCAAACTTCGTTAAAATCTTAGGCTCGTGTAGTGTACACACCAATATAATTATTTAGGTTTAGCTACTTGTAACTTCAAATCGAGGGACTTTTGATATAACGCTCATAAAGAGCGTTTCTGATATTTGTTACAAAAAATTGTCTATTTGTGAATTTCTCCTGACTCAACAATGTAGGCGTGCCAATTAGGCATAATAGCAAGATGTTTTGATCATTACGTGGTCACATTTTTTTGCTAACGAGTAAATATAGCTGTAGATTACAGGTGAAATGTGAAATGTGACGGGTACATGTGACGTCAATATATTATGATTAGAAAGTTATACGAAAATGTTCGCATATCCTCAACAGATTATTAGGTAGGAATTACCATCATGTATACTTTGCTTAATCTTTGCGGTGCTTAAAAGAGGACGGCGCTTAACAGAGGGCGGTGCTCATCATTAAATATCAGATATCAGCAAAATCATCTTCTAATTACAAGAAAAAACCAATAATTACATGATAGCACCTGTAAAGCTGACCTGTAAAGTCTCGACCTGTAATAACCATCTCCCTGCAATAACTAGGCAGAAACTAATCAATAAAAATATATAGAATAAAAGTATGGCTTCATTTAGAATTTGCCTTGTGGAAATCCGCCTTTATTTTGTGTGAATCCTGAGTCATCTAAATATCGGACTTACATCAGAACTGTACACTGTGGCACGTGACTTACTTCAGAATTGTACATTGTGGCACATAACTTACATAAGAATTTGGGTTTGAACTAACTTTGGTAATATCCGAAGGAGGTTTGTATTAATCTATTTTGTAACTTGGCTTAAATCATTGGACTATCAAAGCCTTCCTAGCGTTATAAAACGTATGTGCCAAAAATGATAGTGAAATAAACAAAACGACTTCAGTGACTATCGTTGACAATTAGAATGGCTTAGTAACGATCAGAATATCTGCAGCAACAATCGGAATAGTTGCAGTAATAATCGGAACAGCTGCGGTAACAATCGGAACAACCCAGAAACAGTCATAACATCCCAATAACAATTAGAACAACCCAAACTAACTAGTGAAACAATCCTGTCGCCGTACAAGAATATAAACCCGGGGTTTGTATATATAAAATATTTACAATGATGTAATTTTTGTTGATGCTAAACATCTGATATCATTTTGTTGCTTTCGTTTCATAATTGCCATTATGAAAATTTGTTTAATTAACCACCTTAATTAGTGATATTAAATTAAAGAAGTTGGCGGATATTAATTATTATGGACTTTGGACTTTCCGTTTGAAATTTTATTGAAAATGTTTCATCAAAATATCGGGCTAAATATGGCCAAAATACAATATTCTAACGGACATAAATGACCGCATGGCCGAAATATCATACTCTAACAGGCATAGCGTAGTCTGATGAAACCAAATTGATCGTTGAAATCACAATAACAACAATGGCGTCTATTAATCAACCAAAGAATTAGCTTGTTTCCCTCGCTTCCGTCTTCTTAATCATTCTTGGACCATAAATATATGACAATTATTGATCGTTACCGGTATAAGGCAATACTTTCATAACACACATGGTTACTGTTGTTAAGTATTTGAAAAGATGAACTTATTGAATCCGATACAACATAATGTACATATGCAGAGATAATAAATCCTATTATGAAATTGATTGGGGAAATACGTGCGTACATTACGCATACTGGATGCATGTCAAACCGTGCAAGGAACACACTACTCATGATTGATTTGGGAAACACGTACATTTTGATGGCTACAGTTGATCACGACTGACTCTAAAAGCTTGATGTAACATATAACAATGGACTTGGGTAACACTAATCATCTTGTACTCGTCACTTTTTGTATATTTAAAGCCGTCAAACGCATAAAACGAGTTGGGGACGAGTTTGTTCGAGTCAGACATGTTTACTTCCTTATGCTTGCTTATTTATGTAATCGTTTGTAGAAGGTAATAGAAACTAAACTTCCCTGCCAACATCATTTAAGTCTTATCAAGAATTTGTTGTTTTTATTTAGGGCCGAAGAAAAGTTCAAAGTTGTTGTGATCTTGTTCTGGTAAGGTTTTAAACATAATCTTATATCGTAAAGAGACGGAAAATATTGTCGATATTGTCGATATTGTTGTTACTCTCTTAAATTTACATTGACTACCCAGTGTGCACACGGCGCTGGGTCAACGTCGAAACAACGTCAAAATGACGTTGTTTCGACGTTAATTCGACGTCGTGTATCTGCAGAATAACATCTTTATTGACGTTGTTTTCACGTCGTTTGACATAACGAGATCACGGGATAGTGGAAGTCTTTACGACATTCAGAATATGACAACAAGCGACTCCGACTAATTGTGTATCATCAAAATTCACATTCTCTATGTGGAGGACCCTATTCGATAACCTTCGCTAGTTGTGCTGTACTATCACAGATACCAGTGAAAACACGCTGCTGCATAGAAATCGTTTAAAGTTTTCTTAAACCGTAAAAATTCAAATTTACTTCCGGCATATTAGAGTAAAAAAACGAAGTTAAGCCAAGAATTGTGTCTACTAAATAAGAGGCAAAACGAGACATGAAAGAAAGAATTTAGTTTATTTTTTTAAATACTAGAAGTGAAAAATATACAAACTAATTCTAGTACGCGGGGCTTCAATGCATCTAATTTTTCACAAGCCTATGTGACCTCAATCCACATGAAGATGTTTTCCTTGTGGAAATGAATCTTTAAAGATATTTTATAATATCCTTACATATTACATATCCTTAAATATATAAATGTATCCCGATCATAAATTGTTTTCTTCCGTCCGATTTATAACATAATTCTTCAAATAATCGCTGCGGATAATCGCCAGCGTTTCACAAGAAAATGTGTATTGGCAAGAAAGGTAATTGTTTGTATATATTGACTGTTGGGATATGACAAAATAAAGCAAAGAAAATATGTCGCTTTGTTGTTTTAATGTATCGCCATGTACTACACGTTTTTTTTATATAAGAACGTCTAAATTTTGGCTGAGACTGGATGAATGATATGTTCTTATCAGTTTTCTTAGCGAAATTTCCTAAAAAAAAATAAGCCTCGATGTTCTCAATAGAAAGTTGTTAAAATAAAAGCACAAAGCTGCCAATAATTATCTAATGCACGCACTTGTACACAAGTATTAAAGGGATTAAACATACAGTAAACATAAACTGTAACCAGGTGTTTTAATGATCCAATCAATAAAGGAGTTGTCAATTGTCAATTGTCAATTCTGATCAAATTATTATATTTTAGCCTGGGCATGTTCTTCAGATGCTCTTATTTTTGGGGGAAATCTCAGCCTGAATGTTCTTATAAGCTAGGTTCTTATAAAAAAAACGTATAGCTACACCATGATAAGGTAAGAGTTGATTGTATGTAATAAATTCTCAGTCGATATTGTAGAAGATTTATTCGAAAAATATTCGAAATATTTGAATGCATTTCATTCCATCCATTTACCCTGTAATAACGTGCAGATGAGTTTTTTCAAATTGATTCTCGTATCCAGCATTTTATATAATCTCGTATCAAGTATTTCTTATAATCTCGTACCCAAACGTTCTAAATTTTTCATATTGACACCCGTTGGTATGATGACTAGGCTAAAATTAAATGTTAGCTTCGTCATTATTTGAAAATATTTGATAATCTCTAAATTATGCAGAAGTGGGTATGAGGCAAAAAAAAATTCGCATTTTTTTAAGTAATCGTGTAAATGCTGACAATCAGCATAAATTGTTGTGGTTCAAAAGTAAGCTATGATAGCGGTCAATAATACTCGTGTAAAATGTCATGACAAACTGATAGACCAATTAGAAATTGTGGAGGGTGGCTTTTAACACGAAGCACACAAAATTTCGAACATTTTTATTTTCAAAGCAAATGTCCGAAAATGTGATTTCAGAAGATTTTGACTGAAATCTGTACAAATTATAAATACTTTGTGGCATCTTTGAAATTTTGTAATCGATGTTCGAATTTTTTTGTTCCGAACTTAATTGGTCAGAATATATTTGTAATTAATGTATGACGATAAGATATTTATCGTGTTCAAAATTTGTTTCTTTTAAATTGAAAGGGAAATATTATATGAACAAACTTATTATCACGTGGTCTGTTGTTCGTACGGCTTTCTAAGTTCCGATTTTCCGATTATCACCGAGTTTATCATACAATCTAAGTATCACGGAATAAATATCTTAAGGTGGCAATATACTGGTAACAAGCGATGACTTTGTGCGATAAAATAAACCTGTAAGGATGACTCCGCCCGGTTACTACGGTTACTATTAGATGTATATGGATGATAACTATGCTTCAGATGACCATATGGTTATTAAAATATCTCTGACTATTTGTATGTATATGCTGTACAACGATGGTTTAAAATAAAACCATGGCAACCATATATAGTTCAATATACATTAATGGCTACCCAGTGGGCACATGACGTTAGATCAACGTGGTAAAATGTCAAAACGACGTCGTGACATTGTTTCAACGTTGATCCGACGTTATGTGCCCACCGGGCACCTGTATTTTAATTAATACGTCTTTTTAATTAATACTGGTTCCAATTGATAGGTATTTAAAATAATTAAATTAATACACCATTAGAACTGGGTGGCCAGAATGTTCGATATGATCATGATAAGATATATCTAAGTCGTTTGCTTAAACATTTAATAGTGTTACCATGGTGATTATAAATATGTGATATTGTTATGTTTATTTGGTAACTACAGAAAGTGGAAAGTAAACAATGATAAAGCTATGATTTTCTTCAGAAGGCAATAACTAAGCAATAAAATGATTTGGCCCTGTGATTTTCATGACTTTCGAATTAAAAGGTTAAATGTCATATATTTAAATAAAAGAAATCTGATTAGATCACAAAATAATGTGCAAGAATTATAACACGTGTCATGCGACAGAACTCCCTAGATGACGCGAATTAAGAAGTAAATCGTGTGAATAAGGTCAACGGCACTGAAGCGATGTTACGATTGAGTGCCGGGTAGTCCCTCTTTATAAGAAGGTTTTCCTTGCGTTCCATGTGAAAGTTATTATTAGCGTTACAGTTATTAGCGTTACAGCGGTGGATTGGAACCCTGTACAGACGTGTTTGGCAGTGAGAGTAAAAGAAAAAAGAAAGGATACGGAGAAGAACGCAAAGCGTGGCGGAATGACAGGCGAGGTGCGAAGCTTTTACGCAGCTACGACTACAGTCTACAGCGCGGCTATTCCGTGTTCGAAAAGGCAAGAAGCCCTGGGAACGAGGTTGAGTTTACAGTGAGAGAAGAAATTCTTAGATGTTCTTAAGATGTACTGCACGTTGTTATAGGTGGTGCAAAAAAAAAGTTAGGTGAAAAATTTGTTTTTTCAAGAACTATATACCAAAATGATTTTTAAGCAAAAATAAGAAGAAGAAAGAAAAATTGAAAAAAAAATTTTTTTTACCACCTGTTAAAAGTTTGGGAAAATTATCCCTAGTTAACAAAAGAAAGACTCTTCAAAATGATCCTAGATAAATTACAGGAAAAGTCCCAAAATATCTAGTCATAAGAGCCATTTCTTCAGAAGTTATAATAAAAAGGCGGGCACTTTGTGACCATACCGAATAGGGTTAATATAAATAAATGAGTTTGGAGTATGGCTAATAGATGCCAAAATCAAAGAACACTCACACGAAGCTTGCAGTACTTGGAGTATTGTGACATATTTTCCAGATTAAAACAAAGGCATGAAAAAGATAAGAAAGTCGTTATATTTTGGAAATTAGTCAGAAAGTAATTATTTGTGTAATATTACACCCTTTTCAGAAAAACAATTTGACTCATTATCGATATATTGTATGTCTGAATTCCAATACGGAAGACAATAATATAAACAAACATAGCATTAGTTACCATAAAATACACATCCATAATAGGACATAATAGTAAATGTAAAAAACAAATAATCATTGTAGAGGAGTGATTTTTGAGCCTGCAAAATCCCTCCTCCACAGTGATTATTTGTTCTTATGTTCATAGTTCCGATTGAACATTCCACTCAACTTAACGAACACTTCTTTTATCAGGCACTTTTTGACCAATGGCGTTCGATAGAGGTTTTTAACGTTATGCCATAAAAAAGCGCCCTAGACCTGAATAAACGCCTCAGGCGTAAAACTATGATGATCTAATTGTATTTACGAGTATGATATATTGGAACAATCATTAATTAAATAATAGTTTCTTATTTATATGATTGATTGCTAAGCTATAACGCGTGAATGCATACCGTTGATTGGTTATTTGTAGTGACGCAACCAATCAGCTACAGGGCAGTTGACTGTTCTGCACATTCTTCAGCCTGTAGGTTTCGATGTTTTGACTAATCCTGATGATATGACAGATGATGATTAGCAAGGGAAGATATGTGGTTATAACAATTACAACTTACCCGCTATAATAACTAATCCCCACCCCCTTTTAAAATTACAAAATGCGTTATCAAAGACAATGAAATGGTTACTAAGGCTACTAAGGGTACTAAGACTGGTCAACATTAGTTGTTTGTAATTCAGTCAGATTTTGTGGTATCTTCACCAGTCGCAGATTTCTGTTAGAGCATCATATAGCATGGATCATTTTACAAGTGAACAAACGGATCTATTAATTTCTCACTTCTATGACCTGATGATCATGTGGGACAACAATTCTAATGGATGCCTTGAACAGAGGTACTTTTCACTGGGTATATGACGTCAGACAATGTTGCAGCGTCGCTTTGGCGTTGTTTCAACATTGATCCGACGTTGTGTACATACAGGGTTATTTTTGTTTTGTTTTCCTAAAATGATGTGAATACTAATTTCTTGCTGTTCCCGTCAGTATGTGAACAGTGAAGTTCCAAGAGCCTGGGTATTAGGTTGCTAGGACAGTCTTTAATTCACTTCATACCTCTTTAGGGACTTCTCGTGGTCATTTTCCGCATTATGTTTCATCGTCGAAAATTTGTCAAAATTCGCGAAATGTATCATAATTTATGCCCATGATGCGCATGGTTTCTTGCCCCACTGGTCATTTGCTGGTAACTTTCTGTTGTGAAATGGTTGGTAATGTTACTGTTCTCAAAATGAAAAACCTCCAGTCCTTTTGCTATTATACCCAGACTTTTTTAGCCTCTATATACCCAGGGAGGGGGGCACAAAGTACCTGCTGCATTTTATTTCCGAACTACTCATACTCATGCGTATGACTCAATGACGTCACTGGCACTTACTATGACCTCATCAATAACATCAGGTTTTAAGTTTGCAGAATGCTGTAAATTGACAACGGCCTATTATTTGCGGACCACTAACAAACGCATTTGACATGAAATTTGGGACACTTGCAAAACAACTTAATACAAGCAGTTTGATATACAAAATTTGAGTTGATACCTGGTACCTGTTATGATGTCATCATTCACGGAAAATTTGCGGTCTGTAAAATATATAATTTTGGTCTGTATATTTCAAAAAATTCATATATTTCATATATTCTTTCCATAAATAATATTTAGTTGTTGAAAAGTTAGCCTACAAGTACTCACATAAATATTTGAGACAATGTAAAATTCGAGCAAAAATTCCGAATTTTCAATTAGATAAAAAGCCTTAAATTTTAGGTAGCAAGACAAAAATCGAATATGTTACAAGAGTCTGGGTATTAGGCTGCTAGGGGCATCAGAATCTGTCGAGTTTGAAAAAGACCTAAGATCCTAAGCCCCAAGCCTTAAACCTACTCGATAAGTCTCTAGAGACTTGTCCTTTCTGAATTTGAAATCTACTTGTGGTGTGTATTACTAAGAAAAATTCATGAAATGTCTCATTATTTATTTGTTTGCTTGTAGAGACTATTTTAACTCTATTATATATAGGGGGCAAAACTGCCCCTCCAGTTAATCCTGAACAACAAATCGAGCGAACTTCTCCTTTGGTGACTTTTAATATTATTTTACTAGAAACATTTCTAGGTAATGACAATTGAAAATATTTATACAGAAGGTGTGCTGTCAGTGCTCTCCTCCAGAGAGGTGTATAGAAAATTTTCGATTATTTTCACATATATCCTTTGTCTGTCAATATAAGATTTTATTGAATGATCTATTGTCTCAACATTGTTCAGTCCATGTCATATAAGTTATTTATTGCTCTCCTTCACAGGTTTTTTTAGGAAATATTCTTATTGCTCTCCTCCACAGTTGTTTTTTGATAATAACTTTTTTATTAATTTTGATACCTCCTTGATACCTCTGGTACCCCATACATAGCACTATAGATAATCGGTTATTTTCGACTGAAGCTGACCGTAAAATGTTTGAAGAAAATTTTTAATCAATTTTGGCGCTCTATATTAGGCTAATGTGGGCTTAAAACAGTTTTTTTTAATAATTTAATAAAAGACACATCATTTTACACTGTAAATATGAAAACAGAATCCAAAAATCTTATTTTATTCCTGAGATATAGCCAATTAAAAATGAGGTAAAAAATGGTAATTTTTCTAATTTTATTTCTAATTTTGGTATAAAGAGCTAATTACACGCAAATTTTTACGCTTGTAGCATGCTTCTATCTTGGGAAAACCATGGGGGGAGGGGCAGTTCCCCCCCCCCCATATATTCAACGTACATAAACCCATATATAATAGGTTTAACAAAATTTTATATTTTTAATAAGATTAAGCCTTCTTATTATTATTAGGATTAAGTTACCCCAGGAAAAATAACCAAAATATTAATAAAAAGAATCCATAATCCCAATCCGTAAAAGTTAGGAAAAGTCACCAAATTTCAATACCATACAATTAATAGAAAAGAAGTTATCGTAAAATAAAAATGGCGCGTGCCCTCCCCCTTCTTCAACTTAACAATGTCAATAAATCAGATGTGTTCTTCAATGTAACTTTGAGAAAGCATGCTATCGTCATTCGTGGAATGACGATACTTGCTATGTTTCCATGGTTTCCGTGTGAAAATATATGATAATTAAATAAATTGATTTAATATGGTACTATTATTGCGCAAAAAACGGATTACATAACTAATATCTGCTTGCTCTGTTTGTTCGCTTGTTTTGCTTGTTCGTTTACTTGCCCTAAAAAGTCCAGTAGAAATACAATAGGGCTAACAAAATTTTGTATTTTCAAAAATGTTACCACTTGTTCAAAATTAAGTTGCCCTCGGAAAAGTAACGCAAATATCCCAAAAAATATTTCACAATCCTAATCCTTAATAAAAGTTAGGGAAAGTCACAAAATTTTAATACCATACCATTAATACAAAAAAAGGTATCGCCAAATGGAAATACACTTTGTATGTATTATATATATTATCATTTTTATTCAGCATAATTACAAACTGGGGTTTTTCAATATTAAATATTATCTATGATGTCATTCATTTTCTTTTGACGTCATCTAACTAACCATTAGATAGAACATCAAACATACGTAAAAGTGCCCAGACGTCACGTGATACCAATCAACGTTTGACGTCTAGAAGTTAAAACAACGTACGAAGCCGGATCTAATTCTAAACAACATTACGACGTCGCGTTGTGATTTTGACGTTGTTTTAACGTTGATCAGAGGTGGTGTGTCTGCAGAGTAGACATGGCGTGTCGGCAAGGTGACGTTTCTTAGTCAGTGTTAGTATTGGATTTCTAAACCTTTTGATGGACATCAATTATCTAGTACTTGTGTCATGTTGTACAGAACATTTATTTAGGGACTGTATCCAAACAAATATTTAGAGAGTTGCAACAAGCTCATCGACACCCATTTGAGTAGCTTCACTTTTGTTGACTGGAAAAGTTACTTTTGTGACGACACTTTAAGACGGTCGAAGCAGTGTTAATGAATGTAGGTCAAGCGATAGAATTAAATTCCTCCTACATACATTGATGTATTCATAAAGTAAATTCTAAAGGTTGATTTAGTTCTTATACTTATTGATATTTGTCAGACGATATGCTAAAGTAATTAGTAATGAATTAATGTACAATTAGTGTACAATTAGTGTAATTAGTGTCTAACCTAAATGAAAAAGGTGTTTTACTAATCAGTTCACTCATTGGAGAGGCGGAGTTACCATGAAACTATAAGAAGCGTAATTAACACATTTCTAGACAGATATTTTATAACTAACGACAACAAATGAAGTATGTTTTTTTTTAATTAAATCCTAATGTCCTAATTATTGACAAAAATTAATAAAATGTAAAAAAAAAATACAATTTTTTTATAATATACC
>JAULBZ010003801.1:2274-15791 GCA_032360805.1 Neoturris breviconis
TTTCCAATATTGATAATGTAAGATTTTTTCCGTATTTTTTATATGTACCAGTGGTTGAATAGAGCAAATAATCACTGTGGAGGTGTGATTTTTAAGTTTCAAAGCCTGAAACTTTGCTCCAAAATCCTTCCTCCACAGTGATTATTACTGTTATTTCGACCACTGTGTACCGTTTCAGAGATTGAAATAGAGATATAACTGCAGTAAAGTCGCTAGTAAAAACGTATTATTTTAGCGTCCTTACAGACAGACATTATGCAAGGCTTGTTTATGCTACAAAGAGTACAATAAAAGTAAACAATTCAAAATACTGAGCCCAACTCTGTTTTTAATTAATTTTATGATAAAGATTATATGGTGCAATATTGAGAAAGACAAACATGAGCAAGATGAGCGGTAATAGTAGTGTCATACAGCTGTTGTCTATGTAGTCTAAAACTATTCTTAAAATAAGTTCTTCTATATTACTCTCAAATCTTTGATCTGAAAGTAATTGTTTTACTAGGTTTAGTAAAACTAAATATGACCAAATTAAACAAAGAAGAGTGTTAGGTCAACGAACTTGAAATTAGTTGGTTTCTTCGGTACGAAGCAACCAATCAATCGCAAGATCGTTGATTCAGCACTCGATATGAAGAAACCAATCCATTGCCTGATCGCTAACTCTGTACGCTTCTCTGTAAATTTCATTTTCTCAGGTGGTCCCTTATATGTTACAGGGGTTAAAATAACTGTCAGTCATCACTGTAGAAGAGTGTTTTTCAGAATATTTTTAGCTAATTTGGCTGAACATATTCTGAGAAATCTCTCCTCTACAGTGATGAGCGGCAGTTATTTTAACCGCTGCAGTTATCCATGGATAGATAAAAATTGTTTGATCAAGATAAAGCAGAATATTCAAAATGTCTTATGTTTTTTTTTAGAATAGTTCTGAAAGCGATGACAAAGATGTTAGTTTACAAAGTGTCAATGCGTAAGTGTTCTTTGATTCTTCTACTAGTGCAGACCCTTATGTCACAATATCCATGCGCCCATGCGCAATGATGTATTAGAAGCAAACTTTTTGCCTAAAAGAGATTATATGTACAAATTAATGAAAATGCTAGGTAGCATATTTCTTTATTCCTTACCACTAGAAAATCACCGTGAAAGTGATGGCAAAATTTCAAAATTTCAAAATCGGTACATGAATCACAAATTAATATCTCTTAGTTGGAACACTGCTCAGTGCTACCATATTACATGAAATTACAGCATGCTAATAATTTATGTGCATGAAATTAACAGGGCTGTAATTAATGCGACACTGGTAAAAATGCACTTTAGCTGATGTTAACTGACGTGAATGCAAACTTTTCCTAAAGTTTAAGACAGGTAATAAGATGACCTGTGTTGATCCAAATTGATAAAATTTTTGGAATGACAGAAAATTACCTAATATTATCATACTTCAATATGCTTCATACAGGTAGTATTCCTTATACACCTCTGACGAACAAGTCTGGGCTTGGCGTTAAACGAAACATAAATCTTCAGAAATAAATTTTAACATTATATTGCAAAATGCCAAACATTTTTGTTACATGCATATTTTGAGGCTAGCTACTACTGGGGCTAGAACAACATTGAAAATATTGTTTTGGCATCTTTTCTCTTTACTGTCGGCCTTGAACCGGTTTTTGCCCACTTGTTGGATGGAAACGAATCATTGAGCTTGAAAGTTCATAAATGTGGTTTTCTTCCCTACACATAGTGCTTTATTGACTGATATTTATATTGTTTAGTAGATCTCGAAGTGGAGAAGTTGTTGAAGGACAAACACCACTAGAAGCATTCAGTAAGTAAAAGTGTACTTTGGACCAAAACATTATTCTCTGACTAAAATCACATAACAATGGCCAGATCACTTGTTTTGTTCCATTGTCATTAATCAAATAGAATACTGAAATGTGATTATTAGCGAATCACACAAAGTTTTTGCATAGGTTATTAACTAATACTTTTAAAATATTTTGGTGGGGGTGGTGGTGTGCTTGAAAAGGGTGACTCAACGTTGGCTATGATAATTAAGTATAAAGTATAAGGACCATGGAACTATCTGTTTCTGTGGGCTGCACAGCAATGGTCAAAATAAGAGGAAATAATCACTGCGGAAGAATGTTTTTGAGCATACATAGCCCAGATTGCAAAGTCTAAAGCTATGCTTGAAAATCTCTCCTCCACAGTGATTATTTGCTCTTATTTTGACCACTGCTGCACTGAGGCTACCAGGTACTTATAAATATATTCAGCCTCTGTAACTGGAGGATATTAGCGCTGGTCAGTGTCACTCCTATTGAAATGACATAGTTTATCATAACGGGCTACATTTCGAGAAATACTTCCTATGTAACTGCGCCATAGCTGTTGTGAAGGTATATAGAGTGGGCAGTATGGGGAATAGATAAAAAACACTACAAAATATAAACTTTTCACAGCCATATGAGTAGTAGAGAAAGTTTTATAGAGTATTTTATGTGAAACTGGTTTTAGTTGGCAATCTGTCTGGTCTTCAGGTTTGTTATAGTGTGTTTAAAACATGTTTAAACACAATGGAGGAGTGATTTTTAGCAGAGTTAGGCTGCAAAGCCATACTAAAAATTACTCCTCCACTGTGATTATTTGTTCTTATTTTGTGATATTCTGTTTAGAAAAATCTTTCCAACTTCTAAGGACGCGTGATATGTTATTGCTTTGCGTTACAATGGCTTATACAGGTTAGTCAGCAAAGTAAGACATTCCCTCCATAGGTGCAGACATTGAAATAACTACCGGTCATCATTGTGGAGAAGAGATTTTTCAGAATATTTTTAGCCAAATTGGCTGAATATATTCTAAAAAATCTCTCCTCCACTGTGGTGACCGGTAGTTATTTTGACCCCTGCGGATGATGTCTGACAGTTACTTTCAGCCTCAGTAGCTAAAGTTAGGTGTTTAGACAACTACATCTCAACCATCTCAAAAATTTGTCTCAAAAAGCAGATATTTTAGCAACTTTAAAGAATTCAAAATCAATAAATTTGAGAAAAATTAATCTATGGGTTGACTTGAACGCAAACAATTTCAAACTTCCACTAAAATGCAAGTTGAACGGCTATCCCAACGAGCTTGCAAGGAATGCAACACACTCGCTACTCTTCTCTGTAAAAACTTATTTACAAAAGGTTGATCCAACGCTCTTCCCCTGGGAATTTTAAAGATAGTCTCTAAATATGTTCAAAACAACAACAAATTAGGGTATGGATAAACACGCTTTAGCTATTTCTAGTTTAATCCTCCTAAATATTATGTTTGTAAAACACTCCTATTTTTCCTAATATTCGAATTGTATTAATCAAATTCTTGGTGAAAATTGAACTGCGAAATCAGTGATTGAAGTAAGTGTAAATTATGACTGTGGAGGAGTGATTTTTGAGCATTGCTTCAGGCTTTCTAGGCTGAAGCAATGCTCAAAATCCCTCCTCCACAGTGATTATTTACCCTTGCTCTTGGATTTTCCTTAACAACACTGAATCAGATACAAAACCAATAGCCTACTCATACCCAGCGCCTACCCAGCCGGCAAAAACCTGTTCAAAGTCAGCAAAATAACGTTATTTTGCTGACTCTGAATAGGTTTTTGCTGTCTGCGCACAAATGCAATACTTTTCTACCGCATCATTTTCATTTTAGGATTTGAGTTAACATTTTTCAGCGGTGTATATGGTACAAGTGTAGGAAATATCAATGATGGCCTGTTACCAAATGCAAAAAGACAGATCGGTCTCATGGGAATGTTGATTGGAGCTGGCGAGATAACCGGTAAAAAATAATCATATTCAATTATATTAATAATGGTCGTACATCACCTGTGGAGGAGTATTTTTTAGTATAGTTTTCAACTTCAAGCTGAGAACTATTCAATAAACACTCCTCCACAGGTAAATAAATCCCTGTTGAGAAATTATTTTTCAGCATGGAAATAAATTTGCTGGTTTTTATTTTCGTGAAAAGACCTTACCAAAATTTTGGTGAGTTTTTAATTTCGCAATTTGTTTGCCTATTCACGAAATTCGCGGATATTAAGACTTTTATATATTTATAAATCATTCACTTTTACTATAGGTGGTTTAGTATTTGGTATATTTGGAAAGAAGACAAATCAGTATGGTCGTGATCCGATTGTTCTGATAGGATTTATTGTACATATGATTACATTTTATTTGATATTTTTAAATGTACCAAATGGAGCACCGTTACATCAAGATGTTCGTGGTTCTTCATGGCTAGATTATAAGTAAGTAAAATAACAACAAATAATTACTGTAGGAAAGATTTTTGAACATATCTTCATGGCTAGACTATAAGTAAATAACAACAAATAATTACTGAAGGAGAGATTTTTGAACATAGGCTTTGTGGCATGAAGCTATGCTCAAACATCTCTCCTCCACAGTGATTATTTGTGTTTATTTTGTGCACTGAAAAGCCTTACAATTTATTCTCAAAAAGAAAATGTTATTGATGCTTTTTTTCTGCCAATTGAAACCATTGAATTTAAAAATATAAAATATAAAAATATAAATTGCTACGCCAGTGGTTAAAGTAAGAGTAAATAAATAATCACTGTGGAGAAGAGATTTTTCAACATTGATTATTAGTTCCTATAATGGACGCTGTATAGTTAATCACTTTGGAGGAGGGATTTTGAACATAATTTCAGGCGTTGTAGTCTGAATCTATGCTCAAAAATCCCTTCTGCGCAGTGATTGTTTGCGCTGGTTTCAAACACTGCACACTAGTATAGTATAACTTCTTTTTGTTTCAGTATTTATGTATACGCTTTATGTGCTTATACGCTTGGATTTGGAGATAGTTGTTTTAACACTCAGGTAATTTTCTATATGGTATCTGTGGAGAAGAATGTTTTGTTACTGATGAATTCTTCTCCGTATTATTTCAATCTTTATTATTCGCTTTATTACTATATCAGGCTAGCCGCTTCTCATTGTCAGTTTTCAATAAGAACAAATAATCACTACGGAGGAGGGATTTTGAGCATAGCTGTGCAGGCTTTATAGTCCTCTACAGTTTCTATTTGCTCTTATTTCGACCTCTGAAATTGATTTAGATGCAGAACAACAGGTTATATAAGACACTTAGACTATGTTCACACTTATCGGATAGAAATCATTTCGGAATGAATTAAACACCGGATAGGCCTTGCTTTCACACTGTTCCTCATCTATCCGATATACTCAGCGGAATGATTTCGTTTCGCTTGTTGTGGTGAAATGGAATCATTCCGGCATAGTTGTCGATTTGGTGTTCACACTTAAAACGGAATGAGATTGTTCCGAAATAGTTTTTATCCGACTAGTGTGAACATAGTCTAAGAGTTCCATGCGTAACATCTTCGTGTAAATACTCAGATACTCCAATCTCTCAAAAGAATCTTTGAGACAAAGTGAAATTTGAGCAAAAATATGAAATTTTAACTAAGACGGAAAGCCTCATAATCTGATTAGCATGTCAAACAGCACGAAAATTCAAATTTGTTCCAAGAGCCTGGGTACTAGACTGCTAGAAACATTAAAACTTGTCTATTTGATAAATCTTTTGGGGATTCCTTGAAGTTGTTTTAATTAGTTACGTTTTACTTGTTGTGTACTGCTTGTTAAAAATCGTAATTTGTCTCGTATTTTATTAGAGAGATTGTCGATCAGATATTCGAAAAGGTATTAGTGCACGAAAAATGTATACTTGATATATATAGAATACAAATTTTGAATAAAATTACTAATGGCATCTGTATCACAAGCCCAGCGATAGTTTGCTGAAGCAAACTTTCACTTATTTTATCTTGATTAGAAAAAAAGGAACCTGAATAGACCATTCAAATATTAAGATTCTAGCATTATCAAGCCATAAAAGAGAAGATAGGCTTATTTCCACAAGGAGAATTTAATACTAAAGTGTTAAGGCAATAGAAATGAATCCCCATGGAAATTAATCTACAAAATGTTTGTTTAACAAATAGACGTGTTTATGTAAAGATTGGTGCGTGTTTTTTAAGTCAATCTCGTATCTATGTACCCTTCTTGTTACGAGGTTATTTTTCAGCTGCATCTGTTTCTTGTTTTGATTGGAATTCAAATAATAATAATAAGTTGTGCAAGACTATTTAACCTATGTGGCTCTGTCTTTTGAAACGTTGAACGGGCTGGGAAGGGGCGAATTCCACCCCCAACTGAGATCTCATCAATTTCTACCAATAGAATGTCTTCTTTTGGCGCGGTGTGGAAATTACCCGTAAGAAACTGTCTCATTAATCAAATTTATAGCGAAGGGCTCCGATTGGCTGAAAATTTAAATCTAGAAAATTTAAAGCTTTATTTAATTAGTCTCTAATGGCTGTTTTCCATTAACGTAAAATTCCGCGCGGAATCCAAAAGAAGACATTCCATTGGTGGAAATTGACACCACACGACAATTTCTACCAATAGAATTTCTTCTTTTGGATTCCGCACGGAAATCCAGCTTAATGATTGATGTAATTGCTGTTTCACTCCCCATAAGTAATTTAATTTAATGATTTGTTAACAATTAAGTTACTACGTATATATTTCATTTATGATATTATGATATTATGTTTTAAAGATAGTTGTTACCAAGGCAGCCTTTACATGGACCTCTAAACGAGTTTCAACCTAAACGAGCTTTCATTTGATTGGTTACTTCATACCGAAGAAACCAATTAATTGCAAGCTTGATTAGGATGAAACTCATTTAGAAGTCCATGTAAAGGCTACCTAAATTGCCGTAAATGTAAATCCACAAGGACATTAAAAGTATTTACATCAAGAAGAAGTGAATGTGCAGGGAGGAGGAACTATCACTCATCGGTCGGGGATAGAAATGGAAAAATAGTCTCGTAGGTTTAGCACTTAGGTTTACTGAGTAACCCTAATACTCGGATTACAGACTAGCCTTAACACTAGAGGTTACTGATTAGCCCTAATGCTAGGGATTACTGATTAGCTAAGAAGATAATATGGTTACTATCATCAAGTCTTATGGCAATCAGGTACATTGTTATAAAGAACACATGTAATACGTCGCAATTGTAGTCAATGAGTTTTAAAAGATATGTCTTACCTGGACAATTGTGTCTGACAATTCTGCAGTTAAACTTTATTGAGATAAGTGAATGAACCTTCTCTCTTTTCAAACACATAATTTATATTTACAACAAACTGTTACATTTTATACTTCCGTGTATAAAAAGTCCTTACATTGCATATTAATGTTTCGTAGAATTCAAACAATCAACGGACTATATATTATTATATTTTGAGGTTTTTAGCATGGATTAAATCATTTTACTTTCAGTACTTTCAGCTTCACTGTAAGCTTAAGCTTAATTCATATAGATAATCATGACGTCATATATTACGTCATAAATATCTATGATTATGTTATTGACGAAACCACAAAATAATGAAATAATATTAGTTTTTAACGTTTTCAACGTTGTTCTATTTTCTTTACTACGGACTTTGAACAAGTTATTATCAATGACAATGTGGGTAGTTAAGGTTAGGTTGAAAATTCTGCATGTCACAATTTAGATAAAAAGTTTATTCCTTATAATTTTGATAACATTATTACGGCATGAAAGACTACTGAATGCGCACTCCGTATATAGTTTATGATTCGAAATTGACGTCAAACCCACGTTTAGACGTCTTTTCAGTAACGTCCAGTTCTCCAAAAAAGATGATATGGATATCCTATGTTGGAGAATTGTATGGAAAGAAATCCTGATTGGAGGTTTATTTTTCTGCCACATCCATTCCTAACTTGGTTATACTACAATCGTGGACGTAAATTATTTTTATCGATAATTTACGTCCACGATTGTCTTAGATTTTATAAACATCAATTTTCCAAATAAATACTTCCATATAGCTAGAAAATGCATAGAAAAAACTTATTAGAGTAGAGAAATAGAAACTCCTGGACTCTTTCCTAATTAAGAATGGTGCGATGGACTTCTCTTACGCAAAGCACATAGCAAAGTTTCTGCACAGGCTGTCTTCTTGCCTTCTTTCAGAAATGCGTGAATATGTTTGGATATACATTTATATATACAAATATATATATTTTAAACACCAATTTTTGGTTACCAGTGATGACCGGTATTGAATCTGTTAGAAACAATCTACCTGTTTGCAAGGTATATCCAAAAGATAAGGGGGAATTTTTAAATGAAATGTAAACAAACAAAGGCTATGTGGATATGTACCATTAGAATAGCTTTCACAGTATTCTGTGAACATTATACACAGATAACATTTATAATTTATCTAAATATCCCTCCTGCAGTGATTAAATACTCTTATTTCCAAAAAATATGTAAGTTACCGTCGAGTTACCATACCAGTTACCGTTGCGTTTTGGCTTATTATAGCTGAAAATAAACGAGTTACCACGAATTACCGTCAAAATTTCACAATCTCGGGAACGGCACGTCATAATCTACCGATTCTATTTGTTTTTTATTCATTTCCCGTTAAATTCATTTCCGTACAGCGAAAAAACTAAAAATCACACCTGCGGCGCTATTTTTGCACCCGTGGCGTATTTTTATGTCCTACCTGCCCGGGTATTTTTTGCAGGTGATAAGTAGCAAGAAAAAGATAAGCGAGACCAAAAAAGTCAAAATGGCGTCGATGCGGAACTAGACGCAAAAGTGTTTATTTGTACCGCTCACAGAAATACGTCAAAGTTAGGAATAAAATCTTATTTCCTCCTTCCAAATGTTATTTATATGTTATATAGAAAGGTTCTAGAACAGTTTTGGCGTATTCTTTTCGTCGCACGAAGCAAACGTGTCCCGTTTTTTTAATGATTTCTTTGAAATTCTCTGAAAAACATTAAGATGAGGGAAATTTGTAAGGCTTGTTTTTTATGGGTTCTAGATGGAGCGTTTCGGTATCTTAGGGATGGTTAGTTACCTTATTAAGCTTCCATAAGTCGCTTGGCTTGTCTAAACTTTGTTTCGGCTATTTTATTAGCTTAAACCCAATAATTTTTTTTTAGCACCATGTGAATTTCGACTAATTTTGAGCTGTTATGGCCTCCATTTATGTTCATATATCCTACAACCATTTCTAATGTGTTGTTTAGGTATGTACCTTGCAGAAAAAAAAGTATCGCAAATTTTGGTACCTACATTTAAGGAGCCATATCTTTTTATTGCGAAAACATTTTTTTAATTCTGTTTCCGGATTCTGAAAGACAGCTGAATTCTCTTGCGTACTTATGTTAAAATTGTTTCATGATGTAAGTATCAGCCAGTATAAGGCGCCAAATCTATCAATCTTTCTTTAGCAGTTATGACGTCATTATATTATCAATCTTGTCATCAAAATTTATTATGTCAACTAATTCCTTGTGATGATAAACAACTGGTGAAAGTTTCATAAATAGTAGGCAAAGATGCGAATTTGATGCACCAAGTAATGTTTTACGCCATAATTACAACATCGAGAGAGAAAATATAGGAGGTAGAAAGAGTAAAATGGAACAATTCACACATGGTTCTGGTCAAGTTAGAGAAATTGCAGACAATCGATAATCACCTGACTCAAGCAAATCTATTGGTCGAAAAATTTCTATCAATAAAAACTTATCAGCTGCACCATCTGTACCACGTGATTTCCTTAACCAGCATAACTATGTAAAAGAAACAAATTGGTGCCTACTCCACCGAAATCAGGTGCGCCACACCGTTCCTTTGACCCGCTAAGGATGTTGGACTCGTGTAATCCTCTCGCTACAATAAGCAAGATGGTACCAACACCACCGAATTCAGTTAAACCTACCCACCAATATAATCCACATACTTTTGATGAAAAAATTCCAGTTAAAATCCATCATCATATCCTAATGCAACCGAAATCATCATCACCTCAAATCTTTCAACCAAGAAATGCTGTCTCTTAGGCGGAAATAAACTGTCCAGATATAGACTTGTGTCAAGAGGGATGAATAATGGGGTGGAAGAGAAGATAGCTGAGTAAGTTGGTATGTTAGGAAAAACAGTGAATGGTGAGGTGAACGAGACCGTAGCTGAGTAAGTTAGGATGTTAAGAAAAATAGTGAAAATAAGAGGAAAAAAAACTCTTCGCTAGTAAGAATTTCCGAAGGAAGGTTAGTTTGGTTGTGGAATAAAAGATAACATCTGTGAATGCAAGAAATACGAATAAGAATCGAAAACCGGAAGTAAGAATTTATGAAAGAAGGCAGGTTGTGAAACGATAATGATAACATATGTGAAAGCAAGTACGACGAATAAGAAGCGAAAATCGGAAGTGAGAGTTCCGAAAGAAGGCGGCTAGGAAATAAATGATAACATTTGTGAATGCAAGAAAATACGAATTAGAAACGGAAACTTCATAGTAATGAGAATTTCCGAAAGAGAATGTGAAACGATAATGATAACATCTGAGAAAGAAATGCGATAAAGAAGAAAAGAAAATTGGATGTGAGAGTTGCAAAAGAAGTTGCGTGAATGAAAAGTAATAAGTAATAACAACTATGAATGACATAACGGGGCGTTTGGTGTGGGAGTACAGACGCTTGTATGTTAACATTGACGTTGAAAAGTAAATTAACAAATCGTACATATGACTCCTAATTTTGTTAACCCTGTTTTACTCTGGACGATATCTAAAAAGCTAAAAATAACTTTTTGTTCTCACGTTAAGATTGATCCACAGGCTAATAATTCGCTGCGAAAGGTAAAATGAAGACATTTTATTAATTGACGTCACGTGATTCTGACTTCATTTTCTACCAATAGAATGCCTTCTTTTTGCTTTCACAGCTGGAAACTTTACCAGTCTAATACTAATCATAACATTATTCACCAGTCCCGTGGGATAAAAACCTATTCAAAGTTCCCGGGTAAGACGTCTTTTCTGCTGACTTTGAACACGTTTTTTCTCACTGAGGTGTGTTTTCGAGCTATTGTATCTTAAAACCCTGAATTAACTTGAAATGTTAAACACTAACTGGTAATGACCCCAGAAACCTGTTTAAAGTCAGCAAAAAAACGTTTAAACAACGTTTTTATGCTGACTTTGAACAGGTTTTTGCCGGCTGGGTCGTGTGGGATGTTCGCCATTTGTTATGAGTGCCACACCAATTATGTCCCTATTTCTTTGAAGATTTTGAAATGTTAAATCTCATATTTCTACTAAACCATTAGGAGCATAGCCCGAATCCTAGAGAGGAGAGCTATCGTTTTTATGGGTATGGTCCTAATTCTTATAACTCGGCCAGAAAGCTATCTCTATTTTGTATATGTCCCTCATCCTTAAGGCGGATATCCAATAGGCGTATTCGTTCGTACAATTTCTAAATGCAGCTATTATATTGGTTGAAAATAACGTCACGAATTCGCCTAGCGGTGATCCGCTTTTATAGCTCTGTCAGATTCTTTTTTCAGTGGTTATGACCTTAATCCTTATAGCTTTCAGAAAGATTCCTTTTTACTTCTCATTAAATCCATTGACACAATGTTAAAATCATACCCAAACCCTTTGTTTTATCCTTTTTAACGAAATAACGGAATACATTTTTTGTACTCGTGAAAATCTGTATCCGCGAAAATTGATGCTGCTAGGTAATTATTCTGGAAATTTTTTCTTGACGTGATGAGAGAAAAAGTTGATCGTTGATCGTTGATTCAGCACTATTCTCCTGGGAACGTATTCTGGAAATGGTCCCTAGCACCCGCCTTAGAGATAGTCAGAGTTATTGGCTAATGTGTCACAACAAACTTCAGAGCCCATGATCGACACTATCTGATGATTCATTAGTATGCTAAACCTGTTCTCTTCTCCATGTTGTTAGAAGAAAGTTTGTCCTTACTACCTGAAATAATATCGGAACAAGTAAACTCTACTGTGTATATGTGCAAGAGATGTCTTTTAGTGTTACATAGATACAATAAACAAAAACAAATAAGTCAAACATGTACCCAGTTCCCACGAACAGCGCAATAAAGAAACTAAGGTACACAGTTTACAACAACAATGAAAAGTTAAAAGTATGAAAACTCCTTCTCAGGGCTTCTTTCATGGAAAAAAGCCCTGGGAAAAAGAATTAAATCCATATTTTTAAGAAACAAAGCAAATAAACTATTCAACACAACCTGGCCGGCAAAAACTTGTCCAAGGTCAGCAAAAAAGACGTTAGAACAACGTTTTTTGAACGTTGTTCTAACGTTATTTTGCTGACTTTGAACAGGTTTTTCCCGGCTAGAAAAGTACTGTCGAATGCGCTCTTGTACACAGTCTAACTACGGTGTTATACGAGACTGTATTCGACAATATATCACGCTATTTTACACAGATCTCAAAATGGAAAGTAGGCGAATCAAAACGGAAAACAAATAAGCTAAAATAGCCATCTAAAATTCTCATGATCGCACATATAACGGAAATTCAAAGTCTATATTGCTGAAAAAAAAATAATTGTCACTAAAATAATCTGAAAGCCTACTCAGTTGGCACCTAACGACAAAACAACGTCGCAACATCGTTTTGACGTTGTTCTGACGTCGTGTGTCCGTAGTCTGTATCATCCAAGGAATCTGTATTGGACATGCATATGTATTATTTCACTTGGGGACCGTCTCGAAAAAAAAAAAAAAAAAATCTACAGAATAGAAATTCGTACCAAAGAAACCAATCCATTGTAAGCTCATTGACCTAACACACTTCTGTATCGATTTATGTTTGCTGAATTTTGTCAATTTTAGTTGATTTAACCCTAACAAAAAAGTTGGTTTTGGAAGCGAAATTTTGAGCTGATCCCTTATTTAAATATCGACTGAAGTGAAAATAAACTGCAGCTCTTACATCTGAACCAGAATGATAATAGACAGAAGGCAAATATAGAGGTTTATGATGAAACTTTACAAGCATGTCTTCACTGATCCAAATCTAATTATCTATTTATATATATATTTTTATAATAGTTTCATCTACTATCTGCCAAATGATTGGACAAGCAATGTTAAATCTGCGTCGAAATGATGACATTTTGATGTTGCGACGTCAAAATGACGTCTTTTTTATGTTGATTAGACGTTAGTACCAGCAGAGTAAGAGTTGACGAAGGATTGTACCTTGCCGACACCGATTTTTCACATCGTGTATGAACAAAATGTTTCTCTAAGCACAAGATCGAGTGGACGAGCCAGTACGGCGCTAGCATTGTAACAACGTCAAATCTCTGACGCTATTTCACGTTTTTTTTAATTAGAGTTGGATAATATAAAATAGTGCGTAAATATACTAGTATAAACTACGCTAATTCAGTCCAACTAAACAGATTAAAAAATTATGTGGTAAAAACAAAAAACAAAAATCCTAGTTTAATAATAAAGTAAAAGAAAAAACGATTTAACTATAACAACATAA
>JAULBZ010003802.1:0-15787 GCA_032360805.1 Neoturris breviconis
GACTTTTGAAAAATTTCGCGAGTTTTTAATTTCGCGAATTTTTTCAAAAATCGCGAAATTCGCGAAATTAAAGACTCGCGAAAATTAAGACTTTTAAGGTATCTTATAAAAAAAATAATGTTTAATGATGCGAGTATTATTATAATCAATGTTGTTTAAAAACATCTAAATCGTTGAACAATTAAGTGAATTCGTTGAAATCCACCTATAGTCACAGTTTTAAACTTACCTCCATCAAAGCGTTTCGAGACACCAACCATTGGATTGTCTTAAAAGAAAATCGTTTAGGAAATGACATACAATTTGTTTACATAAATATATTTCTTTGGAAACACTATTATCCCAGCGAGTAAAAACTTGTTCAAAGTCAGCATTAAAAATGCTAGAACAATGTCTTTACTGCAGACTTTAAACAAGTTTTTACCCACTGGGATCTTTTCATGTGAACCACATGTGTAGGTTAATATAAGAACTAAAACTCTCTTGTCCACAGTAATTATTGACTCTTATTTCTACCACTGGACAAAATAAAAACAATATAATCAAGGTAAGTGATCTCTGCATTGAATATTCTATTTACTGTATTCAATAAGTACACCCCAAATGTACAATTTTTAAATAAGTGCATCTTTTCATTTAAGCCTGAAGATTACATTGAAATAGATATTTGTGAGATAGTAAAGAACAAATCAAAGGTACTGTATTGGAAGTAGTGCACCAAACCAAGTGGAAGTTAAACTTAAGCACATAAAATATAATTTACATACACACATTATAAAGTGTTTAAATACGTTTTTATTAAGATAGTAAAGTTCCACGTCAAATAAACAATTGGGGCACCTTTTTCAAAGTAAAATTATGTGTCAAATCACTGTGGAAGAGAGTAGTGAAATTTTATATCAAGGATAAACACTCAAATTTTACATGGCATTAGGATTTCATGTCCTTATTAAGTTTATAAAGTTCCAGGCCATATAAACAATTGGAACACCTTTATTAAAACTATATTAAATCACTGTGGAGGAGAGTTGTGAAATTTCATATCGTAGGTTGAAGCAAAGCTCCACAGTGGATATGAATTGCATACGTATACATTATACAACATAGCAGTATGTACACACCAAATTAAAATAGAGAATACACTTATGTTCTATTAGTATTAAATGTGCTTTGTATCGGCTACATTCAGACGATGCCATGCATAGTATAGAATAGCTTTAATAAAACCTGTTTTAACCATACTATTGTCTCTGTTATAAAACAATAAATGAAGATCATGTTATAAAATCATGTTATACATAATTATACCTATTATAGTTTTATTCAAACATCCATATCTATATAATATGTGATATATATTATACTATAGGATAGTTTTTACTATTTATATAAAGTAAGTATAAAGAAGCTTCCCCTAACATACAAAATGTCTGTTAAAAAAGATTCATGGTGAAAGACTCATAGAAAATGATAATATCAAAAAACGTTTCTTCTCGTTCCCTTATTATTTGGGTACGATGTTGCTTAACATTTGTAAAAATCCCCTTTTCGCAGATACTCGGTCCCAAATTGACGAAATCTAAAAAAAAATTGTCAGCAGTCTCGCAATTGCCAAGAAAAGCATAACCAATTTCAGAATGGTACCAGACTCAAAATGCAATTTGGACCTGTTGAAACTCGGGACTGAGTGGACGAAATCAAAAACATTTTTGGCAAGGCCTTCTAGAATATCGCCATAAATGCTGGTACCAAATTTCAAAATGCTAGCACTTTGAGAACATGGTCCATTAAGAAATGAAAATTGGGATGCCTCCACAACACAGCTGCCACTGCAAGATGATAGCAATAGCCCATCCAATCTGACACTGATGTAAAATGTAATTACAAATTAATTGATAATAAAAAAACAGAAAATTATATATTAACTAAGCGGTACTGAAAAAAGATTTCCACAGCGGTATCAAAAACACTCTTCCACAGGAAAATCTCCATCAGTTATCGTGGGACTAATATTTACTCACCCATTGATTGACTTTTTAATAACGGTTTTGAAGGGCTAGTTCTTTCTATATAAAAAAGAAAATCACATTACCATTTGATGATTTTAATACAGATTTTAGTTCATAGTACTAAATAAGAATATCGAGCAGTTGGTAGCTAAAGACAAATACTCCCTTACGAACATACATGATAAGAATTGATGCAACATGTGATGCCAAATGTCTTCTTTTGGTTTACACGTGACGTTTTCCGCATAATAGAATATTGCACAGTGGTTAAAATAAGAACAAATAATGCTCAAAAATCACTCCTCCTCCGCAGTGATTATTTGCTCTTATTTCAAACACTTTTACGTAAATGCAAAGTAACAATTTTATAATCAATTAATTTCTATGTAATGAATGAAGTAACATCTTACAGTGAATAGATTTATAGTTTAAATAGTTTTAAATTGCAAATGCATTCGATCTATATCATATTGTAATACTGATCTTGTAGCATTGTACAAAGGGGTTATAACAACTATCGTTCATCACCGCAATAATCTCTCCTTCACCGTGATGACCGGGCATTTACTTTAACCACTGCATATATTTGTAACGATAAAATTGATAAAACTGACATAATATGACGCAAGAAAACAAACCTGGAGAAATATCATATGTATTCATTTTTAACTTTGGTGGTTGTTTTTCTAAAATAAACAACAACAATCATATCCCAGTAGGCGAAAAACCTGTTTAGAGATGTTGTTCTACTAGTGTCTTTACTTAAACAAATTTTTGCCTATAAGATTCTTGCCACTTGTCAATAGAAACACGAATCATCTCCAAAATTCGTTTCCAGGGAAAGAGTTGATTGGTTTCCAGGGAAAGAATTGATTGGTTTCTATGTTGGCTAAGTTAAATAAACCAGTGAATGTGAATAATTTGATAAAAAAAAAGTTAATCTACGATGTTAAGTCAACCAGATTGCAATTGATTGATTTATACAGTATGAAGAAACCAATCAATTTCCAAATCGTTGATTAAGCACTCTTCCCTGCAAACGAATTTTGATCAATTGCAAACTTGTTGACTGGGAACCTCATTGATAAACCAAATATAGTATCAATAAAGAAGGGAAGCCAAACCTTTCACAAATACTATAAAGATAATATATGTTGCTACTATGTTTACCATGCATCGAGCATTATTGACAATAACAAATTGTCGAAGAGGCATTAAGTCAATAAAGTTGCATTGTTTTATTTCAATTCATTCCTTCATACTATTTACAACAACAAAAGCCTTACTTCTTATCGAAGGTTGATAGTCATTATTGATTTCTAAAGCAAAAATGAAATAATAGTGAATAATCACTGAGGGTTTTGAGCTTCAGATGTTATAGCCGGAAATCATACTCAAAATTCACTCCTACACAGTGATCAATTGCTCTTCTTATTTTGATCACTGAAATGTATATGGTATTTTAAATATATGTAAATGTATATCCAAAGAAGGGTGGGATGTTGAGAAGCTTATATCTTATTATAGCAACTTGTTATGAAAGAGAGCATTACTTTAACAATACTTATTTTGTATCAAATAAAACCAATCAAATGCAAGCTATTTGATGTGACGTTCTTCTTCGTGGTTCGGAAAACATATTATTCAGTGTTTAAAATACGAGCAATTAATTGCTGTGGAGGAGAGATCTTTGAGCATAGCTTCAGGCTTATAGCTCTTATTTCATACAATGTTTATTATACTCTGTTCAATGGTAGAAAGATAGCATCTGAAAAAACTAACCTTAACTAACCTTAATGAAGGTATTTCAAACAAGAATCATACATACCCTGAGATAACAAATATCTTGTATCCTCTGCACCGTCCCCAACACCACGTTCTACAACAAATAAAGAACAAATAATCACTGTGGAGGAGAGTTTTAAGAGGATAACTTTGTACCCTCCTCCAAGGTGATTATTTATTCTCATTTCGTCCACTGTTTTCATTATAAAGGTTTTCATAAATTTTCATATGTTTACCTAGCGTAATTTTGATACAAGTATACAGTAGTGAATTTCGAGGACTGTTGGTATACAGCTATTCTCATTTTTGATTCTCGTTCTCTTTTTTATGATACTAATTTAGTTGAGTCGTAATATTCTAGATGCTTTTGGGTGGAAAAAGCCATAAATTGCTACCGTTATACTTTGACCAAACAGACCCTTCTTTTTAACGCCCCTTGTTGTGACAAAATATGTAATAAATGCGTAGTCGAATAAATAATGTAGTTGTGTGAAACATAAATAAACTAAAGCTTACTTATCAGTGGTCTGGAAGAGATCTTTGAACTAACGTAAAATGCAACAGCATCTTGTGGTGATGGAAATGTATCAGTTATCTTAAAAAGAAATGTTTCTTTACAACATAATTTAAGTTATTTGTAGCGCGGTCCCTCCCTTCAAAAAGCGGAAAGAAGCCCTGGAAACGAGGTTGGATCTTAATTAATTGAGAATACACCATCAGGGACCAGTTGTTCGGAAGACGATTAGTTTAATCCTTGATAAAATTCACGACTTGAGAAAATAAAATTAATCCAGGATTAATTCTGGATTAGCATTGATCGACATACAATCAAGTGAGCCCAGTGATAAAAATTAGAGTAAATAATCTCTGTGGATGAGAGCTTAAAGCTATGTTAAAAATTACTCCTTCATAGTGACTATTTGCTATTATTTTGACCAATGTAAACTATGTATTCTCAATAAACTATCCCTTTTATGGGAGAAAGATTTTACTGCAGAAAATTTCAACAAATTTCTTGATGGTCGAAATAAGAGTATCATTGTTTCTTGACATGAAAATTGCACAGCACAAATCTTCATTTACCTCCGAATCTTCAAATTGAAATTGTGAAACGCCAACCGACATGATCTTATGATGTTTTGTTTTATCTGCATCTCTAGACAAAAAATACATTCAATTATAATACTCTTCTTTATTTTATAGTTTGTCATAGACTCACAACTGTCAATTCTTAGCCTTAGCTTTGCCACGAGAGGCGTGCGATCCCTTCCCCTGACATGCACGCACACACGCAAAGTGTCTAAGATGTGCTATTGATCGCATACATACAATTGCAGAAATCTTTTTTTGATTTCCACTCAGAAGTTGCCAATTTGCATAAAAACTAAAACATTTTTGAAAAAAATTCTCTATCACATTTCAGCTCAGAATTGTCATCAATTAAATCACATACATTGCATACCTAGCAGCTACTGCAAGTGTGAATTGTCACACACAGATGCACCTAAATACACATGCACCTAAACTCTCATGGCAAGGTCTAGAGTAGGGGAACTTGAAGAGAGTGAGGGTGTAACAGGTGATAAAGCAGATAAAACGAAGAATCAATAGGGCTGGTGATTGAACAGCACTTCTACCAAAGCATATTTTGAATATTAAGCAAACAACTGCGAATAAGTGAATAAGTGAATAAATCCCCATGTAAATAGAACGACTTATTTAAGTGCGGACTTATTAAAGAAAACACTTTGGGTTTTATTTAAGGACTTACACTACAGTGCTTTTTTTGACTAAATATTTAAAGATAGCAAAATTTATAACAGAATCCCTAAACATTTAGAGACAGTATGTGACCGAATTGAATAATATCACTGTGTTCTAAAACAAATACAAAAGTAAACAAGTACACCTACTTATAAGTTAATGTGAAATATCCAGGTACGCTCGAACAATCGCGTAAAAAATATGTTCCTGTTGGTTCCGAATAAAGTTTAAACTCAGCTCTCTCTCTTGTCATCGAACCATGGTACCATGGGATAGCTCGAAGGCTTTCAGGAACTTGTGGCAAACGAGGTGTTGCACCAGCTCTATGATATAAATGATACTTAAGTTTGACTTGTGAAAGCTAAAAGAAGACATTCCATTGGTAGAAATTTTGTGTGATGTCAATTTCTACAAATATAATGTCTTCTTTTGGCTTTTGCATGGAATTTTCCACCTAATGGAAATCAAACTTTAGATTGGCTGATTTACTTCAGTAGTTGAAAAGTAAATAGTCACTGTGGAGGAGGGATCTTTGAGCATGGCATCATGCTTTGTAGCCTAAAGCTTTGCCAAAGAGTCACTCTTCCACAGTGATTTCTTCTGGCTCAATCTGCCTCTAAAATAGAATTTTCAAGTTATGCAAAACTAGGAGTTTAATGATGTACAATGGATTTTTGTAGTCTGAAGTTATGTTTGATTCTCAAAAGCCACTCCTTCACAATGATTATTTACTTTTGTTTTGAACACTGGGATATAATTGGCAAATTTGAGCAAATGATCACTGCTAGGAGAGTTTTTTTGCCTGAAGTTATGTTCAAAAAATCCCTCCACCACAGTGATTATCTGCTCTTATTTTGACCACTGGAAGTAAAATGTATTTAAGAAATAATACAAACCTGTTAAGTTCATTGTTAAAAGAAACTGAACCAATTGATTTATTTAAGTCAAGGTCAAAAGATTCCCCCTAAATAAAAACAAATGTATAGAAAATAATCTGTTCAAAGTCAGAAAATAAGTGGGTTTAAAGTCAAAAGATCCCCCCTAAATACAAAACAAAGTATAGAAAATGACCTGTTCAAAGTTAGAGTACAATATAGGGTGTGGAAAAATTGATGCTACATTATTGCAGATATTAGTTTTATCCTAACAACATTGTAAGTCACAGTGTTTGAAAGTAAAGCAAATAATCACTGTGGAGGAGAATCTTTTGAAATAACACTCCTCTTACAGTGATTATTTGCTCTTATAACACTGCAAAATGTATTTCTACTGTACAACAATTTTTAACACCTACTAGTTCTAAGGTGATAATTCTTATTGAGTGGTTTATGTTAAGCCCTTTGCCCCTGATTTACCAACTTCCCAGTTTGTATACGTCTTTAAAATGTAAAAGCTGGGGAGCAAATATCAGTAAATAGTATAACCAATTGTCAACGCTATACTTTGTAGCCTATGTGATTATTGGTCATTAGTGATTATTTGCTACTTTGTGCTCCTCCCCATCCTGAATAAGCTTAACATAGACTGGTGGCACTTCAGTATCTTCTGGAAACCACTTCAATTAAATTACCAAATAAATTACATACCCACACTGGTCTTCTCAGTGCTGGTGAGTAAGTAGTTGTTTTACTTTCATGTTCTAAGTGTGCTTGTTGTCCATTAAATGTATGTGATCTTGGAAGCTCTTAAAAGAAAACATGTATTATCTTGAAAATAATGTCAGGCATAACCTGTGGAGTTTTTTGAGTATAATTTTAGGTTGTCCAGTAGATATGCACCCAAAAAACACTCATCCACAGGTGATGTCTGGTAGTTAAAACTGTCTCCAAATGAATTGTTACCTCACACCTCCACTGTGACTATTTTATTTTAAACACTGTCATGCTATAATACGACCTAATGGCCTACTGCCTGACTGCCTATGGATCTCCTGCCTACTGTCCACTGTCTGATATCTCGACTGTCAAAATGTTTTCACTTGCGACTCTGCAAACTTGAATATACTCTCCACTGCAGATACTACTTTTGTATGAAATTTCGAACAGTACTATACTTTTATCTGTAATTTAATTTGGTCCAAAATTTATTACAGTTTGAAGTTTATACCACAACACTTGAAAAAACATAATTTTAAGTTTGACATGGCAACTTTAATAACAGGACCAGAACCAGGGGCATTTGTTTTTATTTATATTTTATTGATTCGCTACATTACCTTAAGGAACAAACTTTTGCAATTTTGTGGCGCCGCAAAATTAGAATTAGAATTTTTTAAGGTTCTTTAATTTTGTGATGCAGCAATTTCAGACTTTTTTGTGGGTTTTTTAATTGTTGAAATAGTCTGAGTCATCAAAGAGGTCACATAATTTCTTTCTGCTTCCATTCTAATGAGAACCATAACAAAGCAGATTTTTTCCTCCCTGTTAAGGCTGAGGCCACTACTAGGAGAGGGAGTACTTTTTTATCCTATACAGATATTAAGCAATCATATTACGGGTGATACAAATCTCAACGTACCCTATTGAACCGAAACATGGCCAGAACCACTATACAGGGGAACAGGTAGACAGCAGTACTTCCAGGGATGTAGCTCAGAATTTTCACCCGAGAGTGGTATTGAACCGGGAGCCTCCGGATCATAAGTGCCACTGCTTAACCACTGGAGCCACCACTGCACTATTCTAGTTTTTAAATTTTGTGGTGTAGTATTTCTAAAAATTGTTGGTAGATTTTAATTTGTTTAATTTTATGAGCAAATAATCACTATGGGGGAGTTTTTTTAGTATAGCATCAGGCTGCAAAGTCTGAATCTATGCTCAAAATTGCCTCCTCTACAGTGATAATTTGTTTTTTCTTTACACAAATTATATAAATTAACCAAGAATAATATAAATCGACCAAGAACAGGAAATAATTGTATAAATTAACTAAGTAATCATATAAACCTCTTGTAAAAGTTATCTTCTTGAGATTCAAAGAGACAGAGTGAATTAATTGATAAAGAAAGAGTAACATAAACAACCTACTTTTCCTTTTTTTGCTTGATGAAACTAAAGTAGCTCGACTAAAGGATCTTATGTTATTTTGTAAATGCGGCAGCTCTGCAGGGGGTAATTTCTAGAAATAAATAAAAGAAAGAAATTTTAACAACTAAAAATAACCAGTCAATTATAATTGACAGTGTTTGAAATAAGAACAAAATAATCATTGTGGAAATGTGCAAACCTGAAGCAATGCTCAAAATCTCCACAGTGATTATTTGTTCTTGGACACATTTGAAACTAGAATGAAAATTACGCTTTGAACAAATCATATATTTGTTGACACGCAGGTCTCCTTCACAGTGATGATTTCAAGCATTGCATTTCATCATACTTCATACAGTTAATTTTCACTATACAACAACACATCTATTTTGTTGAATTTTTATAGTTTACAGTTACAAAACCTAAAGCTATACTTTAAATGACGAATGTATACGTGCAGAGCAATTTTAAAACAAATGTTCCATTTTCAAATAATGGTACATACCATTCCAACCAAATCAACAAGTGCATAAATCCAACGCTCTCTTGTTATGTCATCGTCTGCCTAATGTTAAAAAAACAACACGTTCACGTAAGAATATGCAATCATGAACTACTCAATCTAATTTTTCTTCAATGAACTCAATAAAATTAATCAATTTGACCTACCATAAATTGTAGTTTCGCATCTCCTAAATTTATTTCAAATTCACATTTCATGTGTTTTTCACTTTCCCCAACTGATCGTAATCGAACACACTGACTTGCAACGACTATTTCATATGAACCAACAAACTAAAAACATAAATAGAAGTCTTAAAGTAATGACTGGACATCACTCATGCTGAAAACTATACTCAAAAACACTCCCCTATAGGTGATGTCCAACAAGAGTCCTTTTAATCATTAAGTTAAAATAAAAGTCCTGTCGAAATTTGATTGTTTTTCTCAGGTAACTTCCCAAGTGTAAAGTAATATCATCCTGTATCCAACACATGCACATCAAACCAGGTTTAAGAAGAGAATGCAGTCTTTCTGTATGACTTTTTAAAATTAAAATTATCCACATTTCCCTTGTTATTACACAGTAACAGTATACATCAATTGAAAGCTAAAAGAATATACTTTCCGTATATGGGATTATATTTTTAAATTTTTTTCCAGGAACGAAGAAAACGGTGAAATCTAAAATTCAACACTTTTGGAAATTCATATTCCTCTCTCAAAAATACAGCATTTTTTTTTAAAACAGCTATGCCATTCTGTTCAGCATGAGATGTTGTTAAAACATCTGTAAATAATAAAAGATCACTGATGTTATATTCTGCACTAAAATGGTTTAACCCTAATTTTTTCCCACTTCCCATTTGAATTTTTAAAACATAAGATACTCAGTAGATAGTGTTTTTGAATAACTTCTGGAATTCTTATGAAAATAAATTATGAAGATTCTTACAAAAAAGACTGCGTTCTATCGTTAATGTTTTGCGCAATGGGATTTATCAGACCTTATCAGCATGCATTTATTACTAACATTTATTCATATCATTTGACTTATTTCTTTTCAAAGTAAAACTCACCTTAGGATTTTTAGTTAAAAATATTCCTTTTCCTTGTGATCCACTATCTGGTTTTAAGATGAATGTTTTATTTTTCTTGGCTCTACAGAATGCTTGGAAATCTCCAAAACTAAATAAAGTTATTTTTGATTTACATTAAAAAGCAAAGAATAATGATGACGATATACCTTGATTGCGGGAGATAAAATTGTGGAATTTATTATTATATAATTGTAGAACTTGTCGTTGCGATTGGAACTATTTGACAAGTAAAAATAGTAGAAAAATCTCAAAAAATACGGAAGTTATTGTTGTAATTTAAAGGTAAAATCCTAATAATTAATTCCACATTCTTTTCTTCCGCATTTGTTTCTTCCCTTAAATTTTATTTTATATATTTGCATAATATTTTCTTCTTTCTAACAGGATACATAAAAAAGATGTGCAACAAATAATCATTTAAAAAAAAATAGTTTGTTTTGAAATATTCTTTTAAATACAATAATGGCTGAGATCTGTCTGATGTCAATTTCTACCAAAGGAATGTCATCTTTTGCTTTCAATGGAAAATCAAGCTTCAAGGGTCCTATTCAAATCTTATACTGAACCAACTATCTGACATAATAACCAATTGTTAGGTTGTTTTCACTTTTTTAGCCAACTTTAACATGTTTTTTTAAGAAATCAAGTACATGCCTTAGTAGTCAAAGTTTCTCAATTTCCAGAAAATGTTAGGATCAAAGATTTCTTAAGAAATTTCTTAGTAATACTTTATACAGGCTTTAAAATTGTGTTTTTATACAGGCTTTGAGTATTTCTCTCGTTTCAAGTTGAAAATTCTATAAATAAAACACTCCTCCAAAGATGATGTTATCTTGGGACTTATACATACTCAGCTGGTAAACACCAAGTTCTTGGAAATATAGCATAATCTCTTGGAAATTGTTTCCACAAACGGTTCATATTACGTGCAAGTGAATCCTTACGACATATTTCACTCATACCAGGAAAATGATTGATTTTCTAAAGATGAAATATGAATCAGTGGAGATTAAAATAATAAATAAGTAACAATTAATCACTGTGGAGGAAGAAATTTAATTTTAGGTCACAAATCTCTCCTCCGCATTGAATATTTACACTGTTACTTCAACCACTGTATGAACATAAAATTCATTTAGGCTGTACGTGTCAATAGTATATATTTAAAGCTCTGTACCTGATAATTCTTCATTTCGATCACCCTCTCCAAACTAACGCTATAATCTGTCCAAAATAATGCCCAATCTTCTCCATCTTCAACTTCACGAAAACCAAATTTTTTGCTGACTCGACGAACTAATAAAAGAAAGACCCTATGTTTCTAATTATTTTCCTTTAAAGTGTCTGCTAAAACAAATAGCTTATTTGTATTTCAATTTGCACAGTGTTTGAGTTTAATCATGTAGATATAAGGTGTACAAAATTAGAACTGAGCAAAAAATAATCAATGCAAAAAGTAAATTAATAACATTTTATGGATGCTCGAAACAGCAAGCAAGTAAATAGGTATAGTTTCTTACGTTCTCTTACTTTCTTAAGTTATCACAAGTTAGGTGCACAAATTTAAAAACTGAGCAAACATGTTTATTAAGGCGCACAAATTTAAATCTAAAGTAAGATTAGTACTCTCATGTTAATTAAAATACAAGTAACAACATCATTAAGATGGTGTGTGGGAGTGATAATACTCAATATTTTCCTAAATATCTTGCTTCTGCTCTTGGTGTGTTTTATAGAATTAACTTTTGTGCACATAAAATTTGATGTGAGCAAGAACGTAAATTTAACAAGTTATATAGTAATTGACTCAAGGTACTCCATAGGTACCAATATCAAAATGACCAAATTTAATATTAAACTTACCACAGTCATATTTGCAGGTAGAAAGGTTGATACCTAAGAATCTAAAGAAAATAATAATTTCATATAATATAAGAATCAGTTTGAAATAGAAACCATTGTATGTAGAAACCAGTAGCTGTATTTATTTAGCCATTATTTTGCTTAAGTAAAAAGAGTATATATGCATAGAAATATAAACAAATCATTGAACACCATGATAACAGGAAACCTGTGATTTATAAAATCCATGGGGATACATGCAATCTACCTTGTCCATCGGGAAGTTAAAAATGCCTGTTTTATTGTTTTATTTGTCTTGGAAATATCCTGTTTCTAGTGATCATTAAATCTAAGCTTACATTTTTGTCAAGAATCATCCCTAAGTGTTTGAGCGACTCATTAGAACTTACAGAGGTGTCATTAAAATTCAGTATCTGTAGTTGGTTTGTTTAAAAAAACACTTTCAGTAGCTTGCTTTGATGGATCTGAATTGAAGGACATTTTCCATTGAGCAGTGCAATCCAATATCAATCCAGGATCACCATGATTCAAAATATCAGAAGAAGTGTCATCATTCAGACATAAAGCACGGTAGGTTTCACATTGAAAACATGATTTTTTTTGTTAAACTTACTTATAATTTCTATGTTACATGTGCATCTCCGTTCTTATTTTATTCCCTTCCCCTTGTTTACTTTCCATTGAGTGTTATAGGTGCATCCTTACTTCCTTTTTACTTTTGAGAATGTCATTCCATGTATTTTAATGTTTTCTCTGTATTCACCTTATTATCATCTTATTATGAGGACTAACAAAAAAGTTACAAACTTTCAAAATTTAGAATTTCGTAACAATTGTTAATTCAAAATCACCAAAAGAAGATTTGAAGATGCAAAAGTTTATAAGTCCTTTTTCTTTCTATTTCTTATTTTGTTCCAGGAATTTCAATACGTTTTCACATCAGAGCTTCTTCTTATGATTACATTGCATGTGCGTTATGACGTGCACAGTTACTGGAAAACATGTAGTTGGAATAAATTCCAGATCAGGAACATAGGAAAATACTACACAAATATCATAAAATTTATAGAAACATTAATATAACATGGTCATGTCCACAATTCCCCCAAAAAATGTACACAGAATTTGATATGACGCCCTCACCATTTCACTACAAGCGGAAGTATTCACATGTTCCATGAGAAAGAGCACAAGAAAGAATATGTTTTTTTGAAGATAAAAGATTGTTATATTTTTACTGAAAGAGTATCATCATCGCAGCATGGGTTAAACTGTTCATGCCATTGCAGATCGACACTGTGCAAATTCTGCGCACCCTCACTTCTAAAACCTTTTACATGAAGGTCACCCTTCATTACCTGCTACCAAGTAAATGTCTAAATGTCATCACAAAAATTGGTACAACGCCACAACTTTTCAATTGCATATGACCTCATCCAAATCATAAATTTTCCAACTAAAAGTTCTGATGTAAACGACCAATTTGCTTAATCTGATTAACAATAAAGAAAGATAAAGAAAGAAATAAGAAGTAAAGGTTAGAGTTTTTAACATTTTTTGATAGTTACTTGTACCAAATGCTATTATAGAATTAGAAAAAATAGATTAAGAAATAAAATATACAAGAAGAGAAGAAACAGATAACAAAACAAATAAATAAGGGAAATATACAAAGGAAAAAGAAAGGGATTAAGAAAATAAATAATAAATAAGATATAAATAAATGGGGATTTGGATAATATACACTGTTTATCGATCCTCGTTTGTTCTAATTTGAGGAATTGAGATGTTGGGCCTCCTTCGTCAGCCTACTCCAGCTAGGATGTGTATGTATCCCAGAAGGAATGCACTATTGTGTGCCTGTAGTACAATAATGTGTATTAATGGGAAATTGATAAACTATAAAATTGAAAAGGGAAAAGTGCATCATTTTGAAGATTCAGATGAAGACATCACAGATGATGATGTTAGAATGGAAGGTAGTACGATTGCCTTATATTCTGTACCTAATTCAACAGAATTGTTTTATTCATGTAAAGTTGAATAAGTGTCGAGTTGCAGATGAAGAAGTTTCAGATACGTATAATCATCGTTTATTAAAAGGATCAAAATATATTAAGCGCAAATATCTGGAGAAAGAAGAAGAAAAGAAAGGACATGTCAATTACAAACGGTTGCAGGAGACTGTGATAGTTTTTCCAGAACAAGTGTTTTGTCCTCATGTAAATATCACAGATGATTTAAGATTATCCATAGGAGAATACCAATTTTTGTCAGATTGTGTCTAAGATTTGTCATAAATGTTTGCAACAGCTTGATTTGTGTCAGAATCTCATTCACAGTATAACATTAAAGAGGAAACTTTTTTCATGTACAGTAGTGTCTCTTTTGAATGCTGTACAAGAATGTTCAACATTAAACTTTCCATTTTACAAATGTTTAAATATCTTGATTTTTTGCTAGTTGATAGGATTTTAGGTTTACATTTATTTGATATTTGATTTTGGTCTGACATTTTGTTAATTATATTTGTTGTTTGTTTTCATTATTGTTTAATTGTTGCATTTTTCTCTGTACTCCGTAAGAAGACAATTAAAACCAATCTCTTTGACACAACAACAGATTAATAGCCATTGCCAACACAATTCACATTTCTTAACTAGTAATTGTATGAAGTCTAGAGTGCTACCTTTGTTACCTATGTTACTTTATCTCCTACTACTGTATATTGAGTTAAAGTTTAATAGGCAGTACAATCTACTGTTGTATTTGATAGAAAAACTAAAACTGGAAGAAGCTGTGCATTTTGTCTTAATTAGTCTGCAGAAAATTTAGTAACAACAGTTCTAATTTTGTTACTTTTTGCTTTGTATTTGTTTATAACAATTTAAGTAGGGAAAGTTATATTGGTGTGTTCACAGTGACTAGGAGAGTATACCTGTAAAATTTTCTGAAAATATATTAACTACTGTTTAAGTTATGACCAGTTGTCTGTTTTTGCCATTTTTAACAATGTCCAATAATGCACAATTGTTTGCTTGAACGTGTCCCGCCACTGTTATATGCTTGTAAGATGCACTGTTATGTACTTGCAAGATGCACTGTTATGTGCCTGTAATACGCATTGTGTGCTAGTTATGATGCACTAATGTGTGCGATACACTATATATATATATATAGTATTACATACATTAGATGGTTGAATGACGCACTGTTATGTGCTTGTAATATGTACTGTTGTGTGCTTGTAATACGCACTATATGTGCTTGTAATATGCACTATTACTGATGCACAATTGTGTGCTAATAATGATGTACTAATGTAGATACATTATATGTTTAAAATGATCTGGGATACACAGGCTGGATACATGCGCATCATGGTGGAGGGGGGAGTACTTCTAAACATTATCTTATATACTCTTGGCTCAGCATCCTTGTCCATTTTCCTCAAATTAATTATTTACCTTGTGCTCGCGTTGCATAGTATTTATTAGGCCGACTATAATCAATCATTAGTTCATCGTCACTTTAACTGTTCAATTCAAAATGCGGTATGCGGTGATTATTGATTATTTTTTTGGTGTGTGAAATTTGAAAGAAAAGAGTATCACTGTTATGAGTGTGCATAAAGTATATCAAAATAGTTCAGGGGGTAAAAACAAACTTTAGGTTGTGATAAAATGATCTTCTGTTTAGCGTAGAATGAAGAAAACTGCAATGCGCGATGCGTTTTATT
>JAULBZ010003803.1:0-15782 GCA_032360805.1 Neoturris breviconis
GTATGCAATTCATATCAACTGTGGAGAAGTTATTTTTAAGCATTGCTTCAGGCTATGATATGAAATTTCACTACTCTCTTTCACAGTGACTTGACATAATTCTACCTTGATAAATCTGTTCCGATTGTTTATTTGACCTGAAACTTTATCAAGGTAATAAGGACATGAAATCCTAATGCCATGTAAAATTTGTGTGTTTATCCTTGATATGAAATTTCACTTCTCTCCTCCAAAGTGACCTTGAATATTGTGTTCCAATTGTTTTTGACCTGAAACTCATCATAATAAAGACATATATTTCAAACACTGTATAATGTGTGTATACAAATCATATTTATGTGCTTAGGTTTAACTTTAACTTGGTTTGGTGGACTACTTTCAATACTATACCTTTGATTTTAATCTTTAAAGCTTCGAATTTTAAACAAATCTTAAACCATACTCCACCACAGATAATTGCCGCCAGTTATATTCAGTTTTAACCAATTACAAACAAACAGTTACAAACATCATATATGCAAAGGATAGGCATGTCTAATGTGTCTTCACACTCTTCACTCACAGTTGTTTGCAGAAATTAGCTGCAGTCTTGCTCCCCTGATTTTAAGAAGAGCGACTGGATTTTTCTATTATAATTGTACCATACTGCATCCCACAAGCCTGAATATAACTGCTGGACATCACCTGTGGAGGAGTGCCTTTTAAGTATAGTGATCAGCTTTTAAGCTGAACACTATACTCAAAAAACACTCCTCTGCAGGTGATGTCCAATTGTTATATCCAAGCTTACCCCAACTTTTTTATTTCTTCATCATTATTGGTTGTAAGGTCACTAAAAAAATAGAAACTGCAATATGAGTTGATGTGTAAACATAAATGTGTGAATGAAGAAGAGTGGTACCTTTCAATTTCCCCCCCACCCATATCGGTCGAAATAAAAGCAAGTAATCACTGCGGAGGAGAAATTGTTGAGAATAACTTTGGGCCAGAAGCTATCTTCTTCCACAGTGATTATTGAATGTTATTCTGATCACTTCTCTGTAAAGTTTAGTTTTGAGATGGTCTGTTGTTGGTAAGGTCATTAACTCAGTGTTCTCTGTAGATTTTATTATTGGTCCCTATTATTGGACCGTCTCAAAAATAATATCTACAGAGGAGAGTACTGAGTCAATGATCTTGTGATGGATTGGTTTCTTCGTAATACATTGCAAGCTCATTGACCTAACACACTTCTGCGCCGATTCATTTTTGTTGAATTTTGTCAATTTTAGTTGATTTAACTCTGAAAAAAAAGTTGGTTTTGGAGTGAACTTTTGAGATGGACCCTAAGTTTCAAGCAACATTTCATGCTTCCTACCTGATTAATATTCATGTCGTTATATTTAGTTCGGTTGGTATCAGCTGACATTGCTCATCGTTCTCACTCCATCTCATTTAATTATTACTAATATGCTGACTGGATTAATTTGGTAAGTAACCGGAAACATGAACTGTATACTATGTGCTATTTCAGAAAAATGATGGTAACTTCTGTTATTACATGTAAATGTATTCATTTTTTGCTTGTTCGCACTTTGTGTTATTTCCAGGATTAAAAAAAAACCCAGTCATCATTGTGGAGCAGAGTTTTTCAGGATATTTTCAGCCAATTTGTATGAAAATATTTGGAAACATCTCTTCTGCACGTTGATGACCGGCAATTATTTTATCCCTGCTATTTATTTACCATAAATCATCAAATTAGCGCCCCGGCGGTTATTAATTTTTTCAACTTTTGCGTGGGCACTTATTCTAGGGAGGCACTAATAACTTTTGAAGAAACTGGAGTGTGCAGTTATTAAAATAAAAAGACCCGGATATCGAAAATGAGGACTGTTATCATTGATTACTTGATTACTTGACATTTTATTTGATGCCTTCTTGATGTCAGTGTCTGATACTTTTGGATGGGATCATGTCATGTCCGTTTGAGTTGAAAAAAAGTTCCTTCCCTCTTGGCATGCTTTAATTGCAGGGGTTGGCCTAAATTAGAGGAGGGTGCTAATTAATATACTTCATAAAAAACACGTCATTTATTAGGGGTTACAGATCAGACGTCACTGCTATTTACACAATTTGCGTTATATTTCGTATTTTCTGGTTGTTGTTTACAGGAATTTTTGTTCCCTTTGTCTTTATCAGCAGTTGTCTCAAAATTTGTGGAATAGACTATCGATACAAAGCAATCGTTTGCAAGCTTATTTCCATAACTGAATTTGTCATATGATGGTCGTCTCCTATGACAGACATTTGATTGACAGTGTTGTGATGCTGTATTTCAAATAAACAGTTAAAAAAGAAAAATTTGCAATGTAATTTTACAGCATTATTTCAGTGGCTTCATGACTAAAGGTATGCTCCAATGTCACTCACCCGCAGTGACTATTTACTCTTGTTTCAGTCACTGTATTTAATACTATGTTATTTTAGGTTCTTCCTACCTGTTTCCATGGTAATATGCAATGATATATTTGCTTATTTATTTGGTAAGTATACCGTAAAATATTTTTAGTGGGTCACATATTTATTTATTTATTTATTGCAAGCAGTGTGTTTATTAAAAAAAGTCAAGAAATGGTTCTTGCACATGATTTTCTAAAACTTTCTAAGTACAAATATTAATTATCATCCTCATTTGGAACTGCACGTCAGAACGTCAATAGGAGTGCAGACAGGGCTTGAAATAACTGCTGGTCATCACTGTGGCAGAGAGATTTTTCAGCCAAATTTGCTGAAATTATTCTGAAAAATCTGTCCTCCACGGTGATGACCGGCAGTTATTTCAAGCTCTGTGCATATATTTCATTATAAAATATCGAAAATGAAACACGTAAGCACATGAACATCATTGTAAGAGATCTGACAGAGATATAGTTGTTAAATTTAAACGTAAAGAAATAATTACTTGTATTATTTTGAAGAGGGAGCAAGCTTTGCTTTCTATTCTCTGGTTTTAGAGGGTGCACTTAATGCAAGGGTGCGTGTGTGTATATAAAAACAATAGCAGTGTCAGGATGCGCTTATTAGAAGTAGTGTGATAATTCGATAAATTACGGTATCCTAATGATTGAATAATTATTATCTAGAGAATGTTAAATTCAAGCCTGAAAATAAAGGTTGGACATCACCTGTGGAAGTAAGGTTTTCCAGTTGAAAACTATGCACACTCCTCCACAAGTGCTTTCTGGCAGTTATTTTCAGGCTTGGTAATACCGTATTTTCTGGAGTGTGTATTTAATATTTCAAATTTTAGAGGGGGTGTTTATTGTGGAGTGGCATTAAAAAAGAGTGAGATGTGTTTCAAATATTTGATATATAAAAGACCACGCATAAGCATATGGGTCATAAATTAGAGATATAATCACTAAGGAGGAAGAGTATTTCAGCGTATAGTGCCTTAGTGGATAGTGCCTTACCTGAGTCAGCATTCTTGATATCAGCTAAATAAATTTAACAAATTTTTCCAAATGTATTAATGAGAAAATAATCACTGTGGAGGAGATATTTTTGAGCATAGCTTCAGGCTGTATAGCCTGAAGCTATGCTCAAAAACCACTCCTCACACATTCATTATTTACTTTTATTTCAATTAACTTTGTAGGTTTTTTCTTTGGACGAACAAGATTGATAAAAGTAAGTTGCATTTTATAAAATAGTTTTCTAGTGCTAGAGCTCTGAGAAAGCAGAAAAGTTTACTAAAGTAAATATTTGCGAAACCAACAATCTAAAACCAACTTCTAAAATGTAAACAAGCTGGATGCTGTCCTATATTTCATTATGTCTATTGTCTTATTTAATCACATGGAGTGTCTGTTAACGTACTTATAAACAATACGTAATCTTCCAATAATAACATACCCAACACTCAAGTAAAGGTACCCAATCCATGATTTCTATTTTAGTTATCGCCAAAGAAAACTTGGGAAGGATTTATAGGCGGTTTCTTCGCGACTGTTGTTTATGGACAAATAGTAAGTGTGTTTTGTGGTATACCAATGAACGCGCAACTGATTCTTTTTATGGATCAAATCCAAGATTGTTTACTTGGTAATCTATATTATCAGCTGTTAAACTCCCTTTCCTACACAGATGCTTAAATAGGCAAGCTTATTAAGATAGGAACAGACAAGTGGATTTGCTGCCTGAAAGCTTTGTGATAATTTATTATTTTTCCAAAACTAATAAAGAAACCAGCTTAATCCAAAATATTGTTCTGGCACGAAATAAGAACAAATAACCACTGTGGAAGAGTGCTTTTTGAGCATTCATTGCTTCAGGCTACATAATTTGAAGCAATGCTCAATAATCACTTCCCCACAGTGATTATTTACTCTTATATCTAGCACTGTTTAGTGATCAATTCGTTTTTATTTAGGTTTGTGAACTCATGTGTCAGCATCAATACTTTTTCTGTCCTCCACAGGTACATTTATTTTGTTGATTGCTTGCCCGAAGTTACTCTATCCTGTTACATATAATTTTGAAACAAGATTTCTTGAAAGAGGAGACATTGGTCAAAATAAGAGCAAATAATCACTGTGGAGGAGCAGTTTTTCGACCACTGGTAGGAGGTTATGAAATTTAAAAGTCTAGCTGAAAATACACTAAACCACTCCTCCACTTGTGATATCTGGTAATTATTTTGTGACTTGAAGTAGGATGGTCGGTTTTGCACCTTTCGAGCGGGCAAAAACTTGTTCAAAGTCAGTAGTAAAGACACTAGAATACTAGAACATGTTTACAATGTTGTTTTAGCATATTTACTGTGGAATTTAACAAATTTTTGCCCACTGTGTGTGTTCAAAAATAAATGTATTGTAGTAATGTCCAAGCCTCAAAATGATGGTCGGACATCGCCTGTGGCAGAGTGCTTTTGATTACTGTACTCAAAATACAATCTTCTACAGGTGATGTCCGACCATTATGTTAAGTCTATGGAATCATTTTGATGTTAACTAAATATCCCATAGCTTATGATATAGACCTTCAGTTGTTTAGCTCGGGCTATTCACACTGATCTTATCTTCTCTACTGGTGCACAAAAACGTAAACAAAAAATTAAGCCAGACATTCACTTGTTTAGCTCAGTCTATGCACTCTCGTTATTAATCTCTACTTTCCTGGTCCACAAAAACATAAACAAAGAATTAAATCAATTCAATCAACTGGGTTATTTTTTTTGGTATGAAATTTATGCATAGATTGAGATTTGATCTCGATGTCTATAAACATAGGCCTTCTCATTAAGACCTGTGTTTGAAGTAAGAACAAGTGGGCACTGTCGAAGAGCAATTATTATGCATAGCTTCAGAATTTGTAGCTTGAAGCTATACCCAACAAATGCTACTCCTCCTTGATTATTTGTTCTTATTTCGAACACGAATGACAGGGTATTAATCATAACTTGTCATTCAATTTCTAATCTTAGTTTAAAAGTAACACATTGCGATTTGTTATGGAATGTAAGCCATCACCGACATTTTCAATGTCGCATCAATTTGATGTTAATCCAACACTGCAGCAAGTATTCCAAGTTTTACCGCTTAGTTTACAAGAAGGAATCTCCTCTGTGTTATCTCTGGTAAGTTGAAAGAATGGACTAGAATCTGTTTCAAGATTGACCTGTGGGGGATTATCGGATTGGAATTGGGTGGGTATTCAGAAATAGTATGAATTCCACCTTTTTAATGGAAAATAAACAATGTATCTTGTATGTTTTCTGACTTTTAAAATATCTTTGGTTTATTCCGCATTTAAAGATTGTTTTTTAATGCCCAAATGTTTCCTGCGGATGACAATACAAGGGTACCATCTGCAAGTTTCGTTCTATATCTATTTTTTGAGGTAGAAACAAAAAACCCATTGCAAGATCATTGACTCGGCACTCTTCTCTGTATATTTGAAGAAACTCAAATTTTGACCAAATGCAACTGCACAGAAGGAGGATATTGGTCAGCTTGTGATGGATTGGTTTCTTCGGTGTGAAGAAAAAAGAAACTTATCCATTGCAAGATTGTTGACTCAGTACTCTTGCGTGTAAATTTTATTTTTGAGAGGATTAAGGAAACTAAATTTACTTCAATTTAACAAAAATGATACTGTCAGAAGAGTCTTGTGTCAACGAACTTACAATAGATTGTTTAAGATCGATGACTCGGTACTTTTCTTTGTAACTTTTATTTTTAAGACTGTAAGTCGTCAACACATAGAATGATTATCACAAGTTGAAATAACAGTATATACTCACTGTGATGGAGAGACTTGCTATGCTCTAAATTACTTCCCCCACTGTGATTATGCTCAGAATTACTCCCCCACAGTGACTATTTGCTCTTATTTCGATTAATGAGTATCATTCTAGGACCATAAAATATCGAATTCCAAGATCATTGATTTTTCTTCCTCTGTTTCAGTTGGCGAATTATCAAAACTCTTCCCTTCACATGTTCAAGGTCTGCCATAAAGACGCTAGGACAAAGTTTTAAAAGTTTGAACAAACATTCGTCTACTGGGATGCGGATTGTGTGTTTCATTAACTTTCTCACAAATTTCATAATCCTGGGTTGCATAGTTTAAAACTAATATCTTTGTTTTAGCTTGGTGTTCATCTTGTTTCAAATTTTACAGAAGTTTGGATGTACCCTATGATATGGCATGGTATCGCGTTAGCCTGCTTTAGTTCCCTGATAGCACCATTTGGTGGCTTCTTTGCTAGCGGCTTTAAGAGGGCGTTCAAGATCAAGGTAAAACTAAGTGGGCTAAAACTTGTTCAAAGTTCTCAGTAAATACCCTAGAACAACATTTAGAGTCTTTACTGCCGACTTTAAACAAGTTTTTGCCAACTGGAAACGTGCATAGAAGATTAGTGATGAAAGAACCAGCGTTCGAAATAAGAGTAAATAGCCATTGTGGAGGAGTGATTTTGGACATTGCTTCTGAAGGTATGCTCAAATCTCCCTCCTCCAAAGTGATTATTTCCATCTTGAAATGGACTGGGAGAAACAACCCAGTGGGCGAACCCTTGTTCAATGTCCGCAGTAAAGACGCTAGAACAACGTTGTCCTATAGCGTCTTTATTGCTGACTTTGGACAAATTTTTGCCCACTGGGAAAGTTAACATCATTCATCACCCGCAATAGACACCCTCATTCATACAAAGTTCATAAAGTTGATTTCTATTAGGTGTAAAATCCTGTGCAAGCCAAAAGAAGACATTCCATCGGTATATATAAATATCACGCGATGTGTGATGTCAATTTTTACCAATGGAATATCTTCTTTTGGCTTGCGCGAAAATTTTTCCGCCTAATGGATATCAACCTTTAAAATGAGAGCAAATAATCGCTGTTGAAGAGAAAATTTTGAGGCTATACTCTCACATAGTGACTATTTGTTCTTATCTTAAACACTTCATAGATTAGCTCTTTTTCAGACCGTGAGTCTGCTTGCTAAAGGTATCGAAAATCGAAATAATCCTACATAATCCTACATAACTCTACATAATCCTACATAACTCTACATAATCCTACATAACTCTACATAATCCTACATATTTTAACCATGAATTGTTATTACTATGTACAGTGGTCGAAGTAAAAGCACTGGAGGAGTGTTTGATTACAAGTGTGAAGTAATGCTCAAAAATCTCTTCTCCGTAGTGATTATCTACTCTTATTTTGATCACTGATGTAGCTGTCAACACCAATATTACTTGTAGCTATGACAGCAAACGGCTATAATAAGTCTTGTTTAGGGAGCATATTAAAAATATAATCTACAGAGGAGTGAGTCAATGATATTGCAATGGATTGGTCACCGAAGAAACGAATCCATTGCAAGCTCATTGACCGAACACAATTCTGTACAGATTTAATTTTGAGATGGTCTATCTTCTCTATTTAGGATTTTGCTGACACTATACCTGGTCATGGTGGCATTATGGATAGATTCGACTGTCAGTATCTAATGGCAACATTTGTTAATGTCTATATCGCGAGTGTTATTAGGTATGCATGCCAGTTGGCAAAAACTTGTTCAAAGCCCGCAGTAAATCCCGGTTTCCATTCAGCCTATATTTCCGCGCGAGCAGCTCTTTTTTCGCTATCACGCCGAACTTTCTACCAATCAAATGTTTCAATTTAAGAATCCCGCGCGAAACAAACTGCCCGCGCGGAAATATAGGCTGAATGGAAACCGAGCTTAAAGGCGCTAGAACAACGCCGTTGAAGGTTGTTTGGCATAGTGTTTGGAACAACAACAAATAATCACTAAGAAGGAGTGGTTTTGAGCCTGAAATTATGCCCCGAGCTTGTCAGCTTCTATACTATGGCGTCAAGTATGTAAACAAGCTTTAAGTGACCGTCTCAAGTAGATAATCTACAGAGAAGAGTATTGAGTCAATGATCTTGTAATAGATTGGTTTTTTCGTACCGAAGAAACCAATCCAGTGCAAGATCATTGACCTATAAAACTTCTGTACAGATTTATTTTTTGTTGAATTTTGTCAATTTTGGTGGATTTAAGGTTGGTTTTTAGGCAAATTTTTGAGATGGTCCCTAAGGTTTGAACTTATTCTCAAGTATTGTATTTTTTTCTTTCAGAGCATACAATCCGAATAAATTGTTGCAACAAGTTATGTTTATGGATCGAGATCATCAAGTAGGCTTTTATTACAAGCTTCAAGAAACATTGCAATCACAAGGTTTTATTTAAAATGTCACGAGGATTAATGTGTTAGCGTGTTATAGCAACTATAACGTACTGTTTACATTTGCTTAATCCGATTGTATATTCAAACGGCTTTGCGGTTCATTTTTTATTTATTACGAAATTTATTAGATGGTGTGGCGCTGTATGACGTCACGTGTTTATTTACGTAATGACCATTCCAATACTAAATATAACTGCCAGACATCACCCGTGGATGAGTGTTTTAGTATAGTTTTAGTTTCAAAGCCTGGCGCTACTAGTGCTACGAGTGTCTAAAGCTAGACTACTTCAAAGCTGAAGTCTATATTCAAAACGCTCCTCCACAGATGATATTCAGAAGTTATATTTTAGCTTGCTTGCATAATAACTTGCTTAAGATTAATTTCCATTAGGCGGGAAATTCCGTGTACCAGTCGGCAAAAACTTGTTCAAAGTCAGCGGTAAAGACGTTAGAACAATATCGAAGACATTAGACGTTGTTCTAGTGTCTTTACTGCGGACTTTGAACAAGTTTTTACCCACTGGGTTAGTCTAAAGAAGACATTCAAGACATTCCATTAGTAGAGATTGTACTAAGTTCCAAGACACTCGGCCGAGCTTCTTAGACACGTGGCCGAGCTTCTTAGACACGCGGCCGGGTGTTTAAGAATCTCGGCCGAGTGTTTAAGAATCTCGGCCGAGTGACTTGAAGCAATAATTTAATAAACAGATTTCGAAAAAAGGAAAGCAGCATGAAACCGAAACCTCGGTTGGGGATCTGTCTTCCACAAATTTTCAGACCATTTTCCCATTTAATTTCAAGACACTCGGCCGGTTGTTTAAGACACGCGGCCGAGTGTCTAAGAATCTCGTCCGAGTGCTTTGGTTCATGCAAGGTGCACCCGGCCGCGTGTCTAAGAAGATTGGTCGCGTGTCTTGGTCCAAATCAGCCACGGTAAAATTGACATCAAACAATGTGTCATCGTGTGATGTCAATTTCCAACAACGGAATGTATTTTGATTTACGCGCCGAATTTTTCGCCTAGTGGAAATCAACCTTTAAGCTGTGTACTCAGGTCATACGTGATTTTTACCTATAATTTTAACGTCAAAGGATCTAGCTGAAGATAATCATCCGGCAAAAGTAGTCGGTTTTAGTTAGAGCAAATATCGCCTTTAGTGCGCGAATATAACACCTTTAAAGGGGTGGGAAAATTAAAAGGAGTAAAGGTATGTTAGATGATTATCTTTAAATCTGATTTACACGTGGAAAATTAATAAATATTTTTATTGTAGTGTAACATAACACGTATGCCAGGCTTGTTCCATCTGTTAGAATTAAATCCCATGTGTGTATGAAGCTTTAAGATTTCGTTGCAAGAGCATGTGACGTCAATTTCTACCAACTTCTTTCGCTTTCGCCTAGTGTAAATCAACCTTTATGGATCATTAGAAATCATCGAAGATTTCGTTGCGAGGGCATGTGACGTCAATTTCTACCAACTTCTTTTGGCTTTCGCCTAGTGTAAATCAACCTTTATGGATCATTAGAAATCATGTGCCAAAACTATTGTTTTAGTAGATTTAGTGAGTAAACGTGGATGTCAAGTCAATAAGCATGCAATTGATTGATGCATTTTTTCCAAGAAACCAATCAGTAACGCAATCGTTAACTTAGTACTCTTTTCCGCAGAGTTTAATTTTGAGACGATTCTTATCACCCTTTAAGTTTTATTTGTGTCATGAAATTTGACTCGTTTACTATTTTGTTTCTGGCGTCTTATTCTTAAGTGGTCTTTAGGCTAATGACTATTATGATTGGAAACGCGGAGCAGGGAACTAACGTATTGAAGAAACCACTGTATCGAATCGAAGAAACCAATCAAATGCAAGATCGTTTAGGGTGAAACTCAATTAGAGGTCCGTGTAAAGGTTGCCTAAGGAACCATCTCAACATTTTACTCCAAAACCAACTTTTTTGTTAGGGTTAAATCATCTAAAATTGTCAAAATTCAACAAAAATAAATCGTGTGTTAGGTCAATGAGCTTGAAATAGGTTGGTTTCTTCGGACCAATCCATTGCAAGATCATTGACTCAGTACTCTCCTTTGTAGATTTTATTTTTGGGAAGACGGCGAGCTTCTTCACACACATGTAATAATAAATGTAAAAACATTGTTTTATGTCTGGAATACGTGTTTTGTTAGCAACCTCATTTCCAGTACTTTTCCTTACGTGTGGTATGAAGAGGATTGAGAGAACTGGGTATGAGGTTACACACTTATTCAATTATTTATCAACATGTATATTTTAAAGGTGTATCATACTAATACTATTCAAGTGTTTTTTATTTTCGTAAGTGTGATTTTTTTATTTTAGCGTGTGTGCGCAAGCCTGCATATATAAGCGTCAGACATCATCAAAGTTGAAAACTACACTCAAAAAGCACTTTTCCACAGGTGATGTCTGACAATTATATTCAGGCTTGATGTTGTGTTTAACATTGTGACTTGCGAAAGTCTGAAAAATAACTGCTAAACATCACCTATGTTGGAGTGTTTTTTTTTCAAACCCTCCTCCACAGGTGATGTCCAATAGATATTTATACTTAGAAGCAGGTCTGTTATTTGTTTCAGTTTGATATGCAGTGGTCGAAATAAGAGTAAATAACCACTGTGGAGGAGGGATTTTTGAGTATAACTCCAGGCTTTGGAGCCTGAAGCTATGCTCAAAACTCTTCTACAGTGATTATTTGCTCTTGTTTCGACCAGTGATATGCGAATACCGTAATTATTCGAATAAGCGCCCGGGGCCCTTATAAAATTATTTGACCTATAAAAGAGGCGCTTATATAAAAATCTTAGTTTTGCAGGGGCATTGTTAAGCCTCTGCTGGATTTAAGCTCATGGGCTTGTATTTGGTATGACCTAATAAAGCAAGGTCAAAAAAGGGATTTATGTAACTCCCTGTTTTCAATATTTTTATCTAAAGGTTTATATTTACATGGGATTTTCATAGAACATGGAGGGGCGCTTATTGGAAGTGCGCGTTTATATAAAAAATCTCAGCTATACGGGGTGCTTATTGGAAAAGGCGTTTAATCGAATAAAAAAAAAACGAATTATTTTCAAGATAATTAGATGTCATTTTGTTTTCACGGAAATATATGTGATTGTACAATGGACGTTTATTGTAGTTTAGTTTGTTTGACCACGATTCGCATATTGTTAACTTATGTATCTATTTTAGAGAAATATATAGTAATGTTCACCGACATTCCAGTGTATTTCTCTCTCCCCCACGCATGAAAATAATTGCCCGATTCACTTGCGGAGGAGTGCTTTTGATACTCGAGTAAAATTCCTCCATGAACGATATCTGACAGTTACTTTCCTCCAGGCATGAAAGTAGTTTTCCGACATCACCTGTGGAGGAGTGCATTTGATACTCGAGAAACACTCCTCCATAGCTAATATCTGATAGGCCTATTCACAAATACCTGAAAACGAGGCGTTGGCTGCTCAAAGTAAAAACAAATTGTAAATCATGAAATCACCCTTGAAAGTCAGTGTGTACTGGATCTACCGGTAGAAGAAGCTAAGGAAACTTGAAAGCTAAGCCTCGTGCAGTATAATATACTATAACTGAACGAAGAGAAGTCGAATTATACTCTATAAACTCATATAAATTTACAAATGTCTATAATTCAGTGTTCTAGCTATTGTTCTTTTTTCCGACACTTGCCATAATCTCTCTAAAGTAGAATTTTAGAAACGTAGATTGTTGTGACTAACTACCATGTTTTAGTATAATGTCGACTGGTAAACCTTCGCTTATACCTTTACTCGTAGATGTTGACTTGTAACTATGTGCCTTAAATTTGGTAATGTCTATTCCTGCCAGTGACATCACTTCTTATTCAGTGTGACATTGTATATCCAGAGTGTGATTTATGATGTGGCTTTTTGTATCTTCTGGTGCGCGTAACACATTTGTTCTTTGGATGTATTCCATAATTGTTAACACTAAACATAACCTAATATCATGTGGAAATGCTCTGTAGACAAATTTATCTGATATTCGGGTAGAATATACGAACCTCGTTCCCAGGGCTCCCTGCCTTTTCGAACACGGAAGAGCGCCGCGTTCAAAAAGGCGAGAAGCCCTAGGAACAAGGTTGGGAATATACATCTTTCAGCTGTGATGATATCCATAAATGAGTTATCAAAAGATAATAAAGTACTACATCCGCCCCTGCACATCCGCCCTTGCACAAAAAGAAAACTATCATATTTGTATTCTTGTATTTGTGAATAGGTCTATAGTGTGAACAACGTTGTTCTTCAACAAAAAAACATCCCCAATGGTCAAAATCTTGTTCAAAGTCCGCAGTAAGGGTGCTAGAACAGCGACGAACGAAGTTGTTCTAGCGCCCTTACTGCGGACTTTGAACAAGTTTTTTCCTAATGTGTTAAGTTCAAATATTCCATTGTAAAAGTTTATTTCCGCTAGATTTTGCTGCAAAAGCCAAAAGAAGATATTCCATTGGCAGACCTTGACGACACTCAATGTGTGACGTCAATTTCCACTGGAATATCTGCTTATGGGTTTTGCAGCAAATTTTTCGCCTAGTGTAAACAAACCCACCTCTATAATCTAAATTATTATGGTGTTATAAAGGATTCCTGTTAGTCTTTGTGTTTACACTCTATAACCTGGAATCAACCTTGTTCCCTGGGCTTCTTCTCTCTTGACGAACGAAGCCCTGGGAACGATGTTGACCTGGAATGTATTGTTTCATTAATGTTGTCTATCTGCTGGATTTTCCAATTGGTTCATGAGAACTATGCGCAGGGTGAAATAACTGAGATAAAAATGAAAAAGTTGCTCAAAACAGGACCTGTTGTCTGTTATCCCCGATATTCCGATAATATTTCCGAAATCGACTCCAGTAGTCTACCTTAATCCGCATCTGAAGTCATGGTTATATTAATGTTTACATGTAGAAGATTATCGAGTCCAATGATGTAACAATTCATTCTTTATATTCATCGTAACGTCTATTGTAAGTCTGTTGACATAGCGTTCAAAGCTAGGGATTTAACTAAAACACATACACGGCGTAAGAATCTACCGAGTACGGACCGATCTAGCTCCGAATACGGATTGTGTATTACCATTCGTTCCCAGCACTCCTCTTTGATTTTTTAAATCGGTGTATATGACCCACGAAGCTTTAACCCTATACTTTGTATCACAATCCCGAAACTTCTGCACAACTTCTGATCCGCTAATCCTAATCCAAATCCAAAATTAGTGACTTTTTACGTTATTGCATTTAAAAGCTGCTGACCGAAAAAAAAATATTTCCAAAGATTTTCTCCAAACGGACCCAGGACCACTTTTGGCCCTCTAGACTCCAATTTTTCAACAACAAAAATCTTTAAATATAGTATTATTTTGGTCTAAGGCATAACAACGGCTTTTTCTTGTGTAATAGTTAAAAATCCATTCATAATTAGCAAATATACCAAAATAATTAATTGTTCTTGCTAAACTTTCTTTTTCGCCTTCCAAGTCAGGTTTTCACGGGTGCTGTGGTTGGATACTCACATTCTGAAATGGTGACGCATTCATTTTCGGATATAATAGAGCCTGGAGAATATTGTGATCAAGTTTCAAGTAAAACATAGCAGTAATTCGAAAGTTATCGGGTTATAGGGGTGTAATACATTGTACCCTCCCCCAACCTCGTTCCCAGGGCTTCTTCTCTCTTGACGTTGAAGCCCTGGGAACGAGATTGCCCCCTCCCGGGTTATTGGACCCCCCCAAAAACCGGGTCTTATAGGGTTAAGTTGACAATTGTACTAACAAAACACTCTTCCACAGGTGATGTCTAGCAGAAAATAGTACAGAAAATGTACGGGTCCGTATTCGGTAGTCTTTCACGCTGTGTCGTGTCAATAAAATATTTTATTGGCACAATCGTTTTTAAAAATATAAGGTATTGTTGAAAATGTATTGTTCCAAGGATATATATTATTTGCAATCATAACACAAAGTTCAAGAATGATTTTTTAAAAAAAAAAGGTTGCGAAAAACTTCTATATGTGGTTGTTATAGGTACGTTAGTGCATAATTTTATCACATTTTATACAAACTTAAATGCAAGTTGTTGTGTTTCTTCAAAAAGATAAATCGTAAGACACTAAATTCTAGTATATTACCCATTTTGACGTTGTTCGATGACGGCATGTGCCGACAGGGCAGCTTGTGTTCAGTATGACCCAGTCAACATGTGATGTTGGTTTAATGTTGCAAAATACGTCGTTTTTACCAACTTCCATCCCAGCTCTTCTTCTCTCGGATTAAGGCGTAAATAGAGAAGAAGCACTGGGATCGATGTTGCAATTTGACGTCTTTTTGGTGTTTGATCAGGGCAGAGATCTACCCTTCTCTGGTTTGATACAACTTTATATCATTCTTTTATTAGTACAGCTAGCCCTGACAATCTAAGTTTTTTATTTTTTGCTTTCCCCTTTTTCCTTTATATACCTAATTCCTTGAAAAATTGAGGAAATTAAAATAGCGGTGACGTTACTTTCAACCAATGTAATGGCTTCATTTAGAATTCGTGCGAACGAATTCGCTTAGTGGAAATCCGCCTTTATGAAAAGTTATCTAGCTACAGAAAAAAATGGAACTCCCAGCAATGCGTGAATAATTACCGAATCCTGTCCCGTGGTTCCGTATACACACTTTTATTGACATGTATTTCGGAGGAGGGGGGTTATTGAGACTGAACTAGGACTTTTGTTATTTCTAGTGTATACTCTTTATTTTATGGTCTAACGGCACGATATGTCTAATCAATGCCAAAAAGAAATTGCGCATCTGCTAGGCTACGATCTGAAATTAGAGTATCTACAACTTCGTTTACGGGACATTTTATCTCTTTTTTGATCGTCTCACCATTCTCGTTATCAAGAAAAGACAAAAGGCACCGGAAACGAAGTTGGGGTATACAATACTATCTATTTCCGATATTCCGATAA
>JAULBZ010003804.1:0-15772 GCA_032360805.1 Neoturris breviconis
TAAATAGTTAACTTTATAGTTTGACTACTGTATCTTTACCCATGTAAAATAAAGTGTTAATAATAATAATAATAATAATAATAACGATCTTGCAATTGATTAATTTTTTTGTGTCAAAGAAACCAATCAATTGCAAGTTCATTGACTTAATACTCTTTTTTGTAGATTAATTTTTCTCAAATTTATTGATTTTGACTTGACTCTAAAGCGGCCAAAATATCTGCTTTTTGAAATGAATTTTGGCTCCTAAGCCTCCTAGATATAAGTCTATGGTTACAGCTTGAGCAGTTTTCAGCTTTGAATACCCGTTTCAAGTATTGTGTGAAATTGTAGAATGAGAAAAAACGGTGTTTGAACTACTGTAAATGGCCATTAAAGGTCCAAATAAGCACCCATGATGATTAAATGCCCACCTTAAAAGCTAAAAATTTCGGATAAGTGCCTAGGTTCGAGTAAGCATCCATGTTCAAATAAGCACCCATGGTATTATTTGTAAAAGTGGGTGCTTATTTGGACATAATAAAACATATGACTATGTTAGTGTTTTTCTGTCATTTATAGCAAACCCAAATTTCGATCAATGAGTTTCAGTTTGTTATGAAATTGATTGGTTCAGTATTTTACTAATTTACGTATATCACGATACTCACACTATGAAAGCCTACCAAACACGGTCCCATATTCCTTCCTATTCAAACTTGGCAATACACAGTCCGAATAAGGGACTATATTCGGTAGGCTTTCACGCTGTGACTATTTCTTACAATTTATAATTATTAAGGATTGATGTTCACACTGATTATAAATTATAAACTTTGGAACCTCTTTTACACGAGAATAATGGTTAATGTTTGAACTTATTTCAGCTTTAGCCAAAACTTTCAAATTAATGGCGATTCATAAAATTTAGTTCTAAAAGTTTTAAACTTGAGCTACAAATTACTTACAGTGGTCAAAATCGCAGTAAATAACCATTGTGGAGGAGTGATTTTTGAACACAGTTTCAAATCCTGAAGATATGCTCCTCAACAGTGGTTATTTACACTTATTTCGACCACTGATTTATGTCACATTTCTAATATTAAGATGTTACAGCTGTCACCTCTAAAAGCAATGTCAAAAATATATTGTATTGTAATGTCGAAACTAACTCCCAATGTTTTATGAACAACATATCTTTTGACGTTGCTTAGAGAATTTAATGCTGACTTTGGAACCTTAAAATTTTAATTACTATATTTATATCAGCAGTAGTATGTGATAAATCATATATTTGTTGTATCCGTTCTTTTATAAGTTTAGTGTTAGAATCTTTTGTTAACATCTATAAAGTAAAAACATACTAGACATACGAGATTTGTTTAGTTTGGTTTATCCATAGTCATCAGATTATTAGTATGAGTCTCGCCTCTCTCTCAGTCTACAAAAACATAAATAAACAAACAAAATCCAAAGGTACGGTATTGAAATTAGCCCACAAAACCACGTGACAGTTAAACCTAAGCACATAAATAGGATTTGCATACACACATTATACAGTGTTCGAAATATGTATTTATTAAGATGGTAGAGTTTCAGGTCAAATAAACAATTGTAATACATTTTTCAAGGTAAAATTATGTCAGGTCACTGTGGAGAAGAGTAGTGAAATTTCATATCAAGGATAAACACACAAACTTTAAATGGCATTAGGATTTCATGTCCCTATTAAGTTGATAAAGTTCAAGTCAAATAAACAATAGGAACAACTTTATCAAGGTAAAATTATGCTAAGTCACTGTGGAGGAGAATAATGAAATGTGGTTAAACCTCATAGAATTCATATTTTCAATGTCTCTACTTTTGAAAAAATCCCTTTCTCGCCGATACTCGGTTCTGAGATGAAATTGAGAAATAATTTCGTCAGCGGTCTTGTAATATTGCCTAGAATGCAATAACCAAATTCCAACCCTTCAAGAATATCACCACGAATGCTGGTACTGAATTAAGAAAAGCGGACCGAGGCCGCCGCGAAGTGACAGCAATAGCCCATCCAAACTTTGTTTGGTGGGCTAAAAATTAATCAGCTATTTCATGGGAGGATTTTTGATGAGAAGTTACAGTGCAAAGAAGATCACAACACATGTATGTGGAATAAGCAACTCCACTTATCTACATTCACAAAAGTGTGTTAGCTCCAGTTTTGTGCATAGATTTAGATATTCTGAACAAATAGATAAATAGTTTCTTCCATGTTTTGCATAGAATAACAACAAAGACCACAGGTGATGTCCGATCGTTATCTTGAGACTTGGTTTAATAGACTGTATAAAACTTACTTGAACAAGTTTCATTAATTGTTTGCATTCATCTTCGTTAGCAACATTATCAAATGCAACACGATCTGTACCATTCAATTTTTCTTCTTCCATTAATAATACTGCTTTCTAAAGAGTAAAGAAGTACGTAGATATTTCCACATTCTTAGCTGATATTTATTTGGAGTGAAGATTTTATTATTTTGCAATGAATAAAGATAGTGTTTTCTTTTTTACAAATGTCCATACATTATCCTGCATTTATTTTTACAGTAATCACATACCTTATTTTGTGAAAAAAATATTTTTGTGAACACATTCTCACAAAATTTTGCAAAACTGTTCAATATTACAATTAACTACTTTTAGCATAGAAATTATCATTCAAGAGTAGACTTTTAGTTTCATGTATATAAATCAGCAAGATTTTTTGTCAAAATGCTCACCACCAGAAAATGGATAATGCATTGTCCCCAAGGCTTACGAAGCTCCAAACTGCCTAGAATTAAGTGGGTTTAGTAACATTAATTTTGTTTATAATACACTCTATAACTCTAACAACTTACATTAACAGTTTCTTCTCTTTTCCATCTCCCTTGATCTCTATATTCTTTAGGTCGCAAATTTTGCACATACTGCGATCGTCCTGATTCACCTCTAATTGGTTTCTTTACTTTGAGATCTTCTTCGACAGCTTTGTATACTGCATCTAAATGCTACAATGAGATAGTGGTGTATTTTGTATAAACAATTATTCGTACTTATAATTGCCTGGTATAGAGCACAATTAACAATAAATTGTATGCACAGTATATAACTGAGAAAAATAAGTCTGTAGGACAAGAAATAATTGTTGATAATTGTAAGAAAACAACGGTGTGATTACAAAGTCTAGACATAACACCAAATAAGTCCTGTGGAGAAGATATTTTTGAGCATAGATTCAGGCTACATAGCCTGAATCTATGCTCAAATATCTCTTCTCCACATTAGGTATTGGCGGTACTATCCAGCCTCAAATTACTAGTCAATCATGTACTAATCTTATAAATTTATTACATTGGGTGTAAGCAGTGTCTTAAATTATTTTTTGAATGTTTTGCTTCCATTCATAAACATTCCAATGAAAAACCTTTGAGAAGAATGACAACTTCAATGAACTGGAACATATTTAAAGTTCTCTAAACAAACATTTGTTTATTCCATATCAGTACAATTTGGCAGGCCTCTGAATTCACGTCGGCATTCCCCTTTGGAGGAGCATCTTTGAAGACTAATTTGAATCTTTTGCTGTAAAGAAATTTGTTTTTTCAAAGTGCAGACCAGAAATATGTTTCTTAATACTTTACAGACTGCATCCTGACAAAAGGTGGAAATTACAGAAAATTGAGATGAGGATCTGGTCCAAGAAATTTATATTTAATTTAATTTGGTACTGCATTAATGATTAATTAATTAATTGTACTCCTCTTGGCAGAAATACTGTATGGTATATACATGCTTAATAAAAGTGAGTAATATAATTAATAACGAACCAAAATTACGCCCTAAAAAATAGCATAAAACTATCTTCATTTACCTGTTCATCAGCATCTATCTCACTTTTATCTTGTTCAACCTGAGACACCGCATAACCTTTTGCTAATCTGAGTAAAGTCAATTCCATTGCAAATTGTTTAAAATATTTAGAAGCTCGCTGAAAGAAAAAAAACAGTTAAATCTGTAAGACTAAAAAACACTCAAAAAGAAAGAGCATACAAACACTGTAGAGGGGCAATTCCTGAGCTTTGTAGTCATCACACATTGAAAATGATTATTTGCCCATACTTGGAACACTGCAAAAGTAAAATAATGAAATAATGAATTCAGCTTTTAAGCTGAACATTAGACTCAAAAAATTCCTATGCAATTTTAACGCACAAAAAAAAAATCGAAATCAAAAGCAATCACCAAGAAGTAAATAATAATGCATCAAAGTTATCTCAATCACACAGGAAGAGAAAATGATTGACATTGACTGGGCTTATTCGATCATGATCATGAAAAGAAATTAATATATACAATAACTAGTAAATACCTCTCTTGGATTGATTTTCTTTTTTGCTAACAATGGTTGTTTCTTATAAAAATAAGAATTAGCCATCATTGTAGGATCATTTGGTATGAGAAGCAAATAGGATTCTGCAGCAATTGCAGCTTCCAGAATGTTACCAACTATATAAAAGAAAACACTATATAAAATACGTCTTCTTAACATATCCAGAGGAGAGTAGTGAGTCTACAATCTTGCAGTGTGCATGCTCGCTGATATTATGTATCTGGTTTTGAATCACAGTCAGATCTATAAAAATACTGGTTCAAAAAAACTTAATTCAAAACAACCACTCAGGCAATTACTTGAGCCAATACAGTGCTTACTTAGGAACCATCTCCAAAATTCGTTACCAGGGGAAGAGTGCTGAATCAATGATCTTGCAATTAATTGGTTTCTTTGTCCCGAAGAAACCAATCGGTTGCAAGTTCATTGACTTAACACTCTTCATCATAGATTAATTTTTCTGAAAATTATTGAATTTTACTTTTTTAAAGCTGCTAAGATCTGCTTTTGGTAACGAATTTTGGAGATGGTTCCTAAGTAAGCACTGTATTGGCTCAAGTGATTGCCTAATGGCTCCTTAGGGACCATCTCAAAATTTCGTTTAAAAACCATTTTTTTTGCTAGGGTTAAATCGGCTAAAATTGACAAAAATGAATATGTTCAGAAGTATGTTAGCTTACCAATCCATTTCAAGATCATTGACTCAGTACTCTCCTCAGCAGATTATATTTTTGAGGAGGTCCCTTAGATACATGTATGCTGGGAGTAAACAATCAAAAGTCAACAATATTGCAATGGATTGGTTTCTTTGCAAGCACATTGATATAACAGCCTTTTATGAAGTCTCATTTTTGGTGGAAAAAAGTTGTTTTTTGGAGCAAAATTTGGAGATGATCCCTTGATGGATTCTTAGTTTTTAGCTTCCTGAAAATTGGAAATATAAGAACCACTTCTGAACAAGCAGCTGAATAAGAGCAGTAGAAACACTCTTGAAAAAATGTAGCAGTGCTTAATCAGACAATTACAATAATTTGGATTTATAGAGTCTGAAGATTCGCTTTCTTTACAACCATTATCTTACTCATACAACAAGAGTTTGTTACATACAGGACAATGTGATATTGCTCTAAATAGCGTATACTAGTCTATAAATACAGCACTCAAAGAGCAAATAATCACAGTGGATGAGTGATTCTTTAGCATAGATTCGAGCCATAAAGCATGAAGCTATTCTCAACAATCACTCCTACACAGTGATTATTTACTCTTATTTTGACCACTGGTATATACTTACGTTCATAATAACAAAACTGCAAATAATGGAAATAGTAAGGAACAAAATGAGCAGATGATGTTCGTCCATTAATTTTTGTCAATGACAATCTACATTTCTGCCGGCAAGTAATAATTGCTTTAAAATGATTAAACAAAGTGGTTGAGTACGACCCTTGGTCTCTTTCATGTTGTGTCTCGCATACAGCATGGCATTTTTCTTCCTCTATGAAAAATAATGACAATGATTCTTCAAATGCTTGAATACACCCAGCGTAATCTTTCTTGTCATATGCCGATTCACCTTCTTTGTAAAGTGCTATATGCGGTAATTCTTCTAATGATTTCAATGTATCTCTTGTTCGGTAAACTTTCTTCAGTAACAAATCAATATTATTCTGCATCATTGTGTTATTTTCATGCATTTCAACATATGTATAGGCAGCATTCAGGGATTTGCCAACCTCACCAATCTAGATAAGGAACACTATGTTTGAAATAATAGCAAATGATCTTTGTAGATGAGGGATGTTTGAGCATTGATTCAGACTTTTTAGCCTAACGCAATGCTCAAAAATCCCTCCTCCACAATGATTATTTATTATTATTTTAAACAATGGAGCTCATTAATTGTTAGTTGACTTAATTATAATATGTCTCTTTGTTGATCTCAATATTTAGCAAAATAGGCAAGCATTATTACCGTATATATGGACTTAAAAACAAATAGTATTATAGTATAACGTCATCAATCAGGTCATAAGAACAGAACGTGGACACTATAATTTTTTTTCTCAATGTTTTTGCTAATATATATATTACACATTATAGCAGTACTGTAATGCATCAATTACAATTAAACGCCCGGGAGCTTATTATTGAGCTTATTCAACCCGCAAAACTTAGGTATTAATTTTTTTTTGGGAAAATAGAATAAACACCACAATGATAAGCTCGTATTATACTGTTTCTTCTTTTCTTAATCAATATCTACATCTTCATCATCTGAATTCTCATCTAACAGCGGAAAAATATATATGGATTTTCGTTTTCACTAAAAAATGTTTTAAAAAAGGTAGGGCGCTTATTTAATTTTCAAACTTTCAAAGAAAGACGCTCATTTGTGAGGGAAGGACGCTTATTAATTTTTTTGCGAAAAGGGGGAAGGAGGGGAGGTGGAGACGGTGTTTAATCGATGCATTACGGTAGTCAAAATAAGAATAAATAATCACTGCGGAGGAGTGATATGTTCAAAAATCCCTCACGACAGTGATTATTTACCTTTATTTCTGTCATTGTTGTACTATATATACTTTACCTTATAATATGAATATTGTATGTAACTATATGGTTCCCTATCTTCAAAACGTTGGCGCATTGATCGATCAACACGACCCCTTCTGCCGATAAATCGTTCTTTACAAAGTTCACTGCATGATTTCATTTTTATGGTATAATGTAAGAAATTCAATTGTCCATCCAAAATAGTGTGGTGCATAGTTTGCAATTTCTCTAAATTAGCTTGACATCTAATCCAGCATTGCGCTTTTACTTCTAATTCATGTCTATAATCTGCTAATGCTCTTTCAAAATATGTGGCTGCTTCGTGATGGTTATCATTATTGTAAGCATTCAGAGCATCGTGGTATAGCTCATCGTATGATGGTTTTGAATTCGTATAATTTAAATCAATATGTTCTATGTCACCAATGACAAAGATTGTCAGTTGCAGATAAATAATTAACTTGAATATGTTGGTTGTCATGTTTAAAATTTATCTAAAGTCTAGAAAAAGATTAAGTTTCTAAATTATCTCTCCATATTGGCGAAATTAGAGAACTTGACTTGATTTTGTAATAAAAATATATAAATCAACTAAAGGAAGTCATATGTACCACATCCGATAACTTTCGAATTGCTACTCTGTTTTACTTGAAACTTGGTCACAATATTCCTCAGGCTTTCTTATATCCAAAAATGTAATAAAAATTTGCATTCATCAATATTTCATGCAGAATGTGAGCATCCAACCGCAGTATCCGTGAAAACCTGTCATGAAAGGCGAAAATGGATATTTAGCTAGAGCAATTAATTTATATTGCTTATGTTTGCTAATTATGAATGGTTACACAATAAGAAGCCGTTGTAATCCTTTGTAGACCAAAATAATACTGTATATATTTAGGCCCAATACAAGTAGCAGATCAGAAGTTATAGGAAAATATTGAAGGTTGTGGTAAATAGGGTTAAGTCTTGCAGTAAGTGGCTGACATCGATCAAGGTGTATGGTACAAAATTGAGATATTGATATTTTCAAAATTTCCAAGCATTTTCAGGTAATTCATTAAAGTTCTCAGTGGTTGAAATAAGAGCAAATAATCACCGTCAGAGGAGTGATTTTTGAGCATAGCTTTAGGCTACAAAGCCTTATAAACTCTTATTTTGACCACTGGCTCCATTTTTTGGGTATTTCCAGGTAACAAAATAACTCAGGTATCTCCAGGTTTCCTAGGTTTGGTGGTCACGATGGATGATGAATTCATAAGGCTGGCCACTTGTTTTCCGAGGACACCCATTTACTAAGGGTTGCTAGCTATTTCTTTGTGCAGACACTAAATCAGGCATGATTTGTACTGCACTCAGTGAGATTACTACTACTGGGTCGCAGTTCTGAAAAAGCCTTGTTGTTCAGTGCGAGTGAATAAGTAAACAAGGTTGACACAGGCTATCGCTCGGCCAGAATCGTTTGTGACTTTATATTAGCTTAGCAACTGAAGAGCTTCCCTCATCTTATACCTACTTGTTTTGCTAACATTTCTAAGTCCAAATGTAATTCTGGTCAAATCCTTATAAACTAAATTAAAAAAATTTAAATCATGAGAAAATCATAGAAAAATCATTTTGGTGAATGTCTCCACTTTTGAAAAAATCCTTTTTTTGCCTATGCTCGGTCCCAATGAGGAAATTGATATTAATTTGGCTAGCAGTCTCATAATTGCCTAGAATGCCATAACCAAATTTCAGGACGATACCACACTTTTTCGGTCCATTGGATTGAAAACTCAATTTGGACCCTTCTTGCCCAAAACTCAAAATCGAGTGGACTAAATTAAAAAACTTTTAAATTATCACCACAAATCCTGGTACTAAATTTCAAAATGCTAGCACTTCAAGAACATGGTCTATTAAGAAAAACAAACTGCCAACACCGCAAAATGATAGCAATAGCCCATCCAAACTTTATTTGGTGGGCTAAAAACTAAATAAAACAGCACGGAAGAAAATGGTAAAACTGAAGATAAAAGAAAATGTAGAAAGAATAATGCAAAATAAGGAAGAACAAATGAAAAAGTTATGAACTAGGAATGGAAGAGGTAATAGAAATAATGAGATCCAGACTAGAAATGAGAGACCAAAAAATAACCAAAGAAAAAGAAGAACATGTATATTCTGTAGTGAAGAAGAAGAAACAGCGAAACATATAACGATAAGTGCGAACAAGTTAGAAAAATGATAAAAAGCAATATGGAAATAAGAAAGATAGAAAATGAAGACAAAATTAACAGATGAAAGAATTCAAGGATTGGATAAAGAATTACATATGAAGAAAAGAATAAATTAATTGGAATAAATGGAAAGGAATAAGGGTTAAAACAGAAAGAATGACAAAAAGGAAAAAGTGAAAAGGAAAAAAAGGAAAGTGGAAAAGAAACATCCCGGCACAACATCAAAGATAAAGATTAAAGTTAAGTACTGCGTTGAATTTGATATAAAAATGCGTAGCTTTATTATATATGCATATACATTAGTTGACTACATCGGTATGTGCATAGCTTGTATATACACAGGGTCGTGCAACTCTTTGTTTCATAGAGGATGGGATACTACTGTACCCTTATGCTAGAAATACAATTGCCTTTAAATGTTGGAAATAAATTCATCATTTTTTTTTTACCATCCTTAAATAGAAAAGAGGGTTGCCTTTATGAAATGTCACCCTTTTTGAAACACTGCAGTGACATCCCTACCTGTGTTAACATCTTCCTGGGAAAGTCACTGCAGTGTTTAAAAAACAGTGGCATTTCAAAGTCGTTTTAAAAAGAGCGACCCCTGTTATATCACTGTCATTGCTTTGACACATTAATTAAATACATGTGTGATGATATTTCCATCAAACCCCATTAAACAGTAACCAGTTAGCTGTAGCTAGTTAAAAACACAGGATCACAAAATTGTGGCAACCAAAATAGAAACCAAAATAAACTTTTTTTCTTGAAGAGAACAAAATAGGGTATTAATAGCTTGGGCTGTAGCTTGGGTGGCTTGCTAGAATTCCATGACAGCATATGTATGGATATGTATGGATGTAATGGCTCGTCAGACTTGCCAGCTTGCTAATATAGATAGCTATTATGCTAGCTATAACTTTATTTCATAAAAAATATCATTTAAAATAAGCTGATACTTACCTGCTTACACCACTTTAATAAACATATGGTAGATTTACGAATGTCTTGTCCATTTCTATATAGTCGGTTTCATCACCAGTCATTGTCTATTCAGTCTCTAAAAATGTTTGCCACGTTGGCTTCATGCAAACTAGCACGAATATTATCTCCCATCACTGTCTGTTTTCTTTTCTATTTATCATATAAGACGATTGTCTTTCACAGCTCATTGTTTTTATTTGATGAACTAACAAAGTCAAAGACGAAGGTCAAATCAAATAACCACTTCCTGATCAGTTGCTGAAAAAAATTGTTCGAAAACGCTGTATAAGTACTGTACTATGCGAAGCAAAATAAACAAATACTGAAATATACTCCAACGGAATTCGGACTCTAGCCTGTTTGGGTACAAATATAACCAGGCTAGACTACCATTTCGAACAACCTCGTTCCCAGGGCTTCTTGCCTTTTCGAAAAGCAAGAAGCCCTGGGAACGAGGTTGCTATTTCGACCTTTCGCTTTCTGCTGAGCGCGAAGGGTTATAAATGTAGGCTAAGCCACTGGCCAACTTGTTGGACTCTTCTACCTCCTTAGTTGGACAGACCAAGAACACTTGCATTTTATCGACCCCTACGTGTTCTAAAGAACTCTTCTTTACACCGACAGCAACATAATAAACCTAAGCAGATACGGCAGATACCGGAGATAATATCGATAGCCATCGGTTTTTGAAACGCCAGGCCGTTTTCATTGAAGTGACATGGTTGTCCGAAATGAGCAAAAATATTCAAAAATGTGCCTCTCCCCAGCCGACAAAAACAGGTTCAAATAGAACAACAGTAAAGACGCTAGAACAACGTTGAAGATTTTGAACAAGTTTTTTCCCACTTGGTAAGATATTTGGTATGTCAATAGACTACTACCACAATATCATCAACCTTGGACAGAATACCTTGAAAAAATTCTAGACATTCTATAAATTTATACACAAAAGTTTATGCTCTCATCTCTCCCCCATAACAATGTTGTTGTGTAAGCCTGTGATATTCCATACCTATCACATTCCCCAACATTGTTACGGGGGAGAGGGGGGGGGGGGGGACATTTTCTCAACGATTCTGTCTAAGGTTGTACTACGACAATCTCGTTCCCAGGGCTTCTTACCTTTTCCGTATTTCGAATTTATTCTAGTCTTTTGTTCCTTAATTTATTCTCTATGTATATTCTTCAGTTTATGTCAATTATATTTATTTTACATCAATCTCGTTCCAAGAGAGAAGACTAATAAATAAAACCATAAACACAACTTGAAACACTACCAAATACGGACCCGTAAAACTCTGTATTCATATATGGAAATACACAGTCCGAGTTAGACGGGTCCGTATTCGGTAGTCTTTCAAGCTGCGAGAATGTTTGTGAATATTCTCTATAAAAAAAAGTGTTCAAAAACTGACTAGGAAATAAATTCTTTCTCCAAACATCAGATGTCAGCTTGATCTGTTCATACATGTGTATGCATAGTCACAAGACTATGTGTCTTGTGACTATGGTGTATGATATTGGCTCTATCTTACACTCATAGTATACCAGCCTGTAAATCTTTTGTAAAATGATTCAAGATATCTGGTAATAATCGAAGGTAATGAAATAGTAAATTTTGCCCCAAATTTACCATGTTATGTCGTCATAACAAAAATACTGACGTCATCACTTAAGTTAAGGTTGTTTTGGTAGATAATGAGCTAATTAATAAAATTACCAAGTTTCGTAGCATAAGTCGAAATAGATCAAGATATTTGGTCCGGTGGCCAAATTGTCCCCCCTCCCTATCCCCGGAAACAGGAAGGGCAAAAAAGCCGGGTGAAATAGGGGTAAATTAAAGAAATTATGGAATTACACCAGATTGTTAGTTTTTTGAAAGTATTTTCAGAAAAACAATTACATAAGTGCAAAAGATTTCGGCCGTTTTTACGGCTAAACTTCTGCGTGAGCATTGTTATTTCGGACGAATTTCAGACAAATGAAAAGTCATTTAATTTTAAATTTTAAAACATCTTAAAAAATGTATTGAAGAAAACCACGATCCTCCATACCTACATAACAAAGACATTTTTACATAGTATATAGTATATCAACTTAAACCTCTATTTTTACGTAACGGTCAGCGTGCGGAGAAACATGTCTTTGAATAGAGATATTGTCTAAACTAAACTTTATTGACGTACATAATGATTTTCTAAAGAAAAGTAGTTCCGACATATCAAATGTCCGAAATTTTTAACTTCCGAATTTTTTTGCGGTCAATGAAGAGAAGCTGCAATACTAACAACCTCGTTCCCAGGGCTTCTTGCCTTTTTGAACACGGAATTCCGCTATTCCGTGTTTGAAAAGGCAAGAAACCCTGGGAACGAGGTTGGCAATACAAATACATACAAAAATATTCTGAACATATATATATAATATTGAAAAGGTCAATTCTCAAGCTCGTCCCCAACCCTTTTTGACTACAAGGCCCGAGAAAATTTTTAAAAAGTCAAAAGAGGCTGGGGACGAGCTTGGTCAATTCACTTGTGTCAGTCATAATCTCGTGATAAATATTCAACATTTTACTCCAGAAACTCTGCTTTGATACACGTTTTTCTTTTATAAGAAACAGCTTTGTTTTTCTTTTATATGCTTTATAGGAAACAGTTCTGAATTTAGGTCAAAAAATGAAATATATAAAACTGAAAAAGCAAACGTTAGGAAACAACCATGCATATACGTATATCTTTTTCGAGATTTTAATCTCTAAGACAATCGTAGGTCTCTGATTTGAACCAAAAACAATTCTTTAGTTATTACAACAACAGAATACGTGAAACGAATCGTTTCACTTTGTTTCTTTTGTTACGATTTTATGTTTGTTAGCGGTACATACCAAATAAGAAACTTCTCGCACATATCCTAAATTTCTTACAAAAAAAACGTATACTGTAATATATGAAAATTATTCTTGCAAATTTTACCCCCTAAAAAAGTATGAAAGGAATTACTGTTGAAATATTGCAAATACGGGTGACCGGCCAAGCTCGTCCCCAGCGCCTTTTACCTTTTTTATATAAAAAATTTCAAAAGGCACTGGGGACGAGCTTTGTGATCGTCAAGAAAGAGTTAAAAATAACACGGCGTAAAAGAATACCGAATACGGTCCCAATATATCTCCGTATTTGGACTGTGTATTGCCATATATGACAATACATAGTCTGAATACGAAGAAATATGGGACCGGGACCGTATTCGGTAGGCTTTCACGCTGTGTAAAGATAATATCTCTGAGTAGGAAATTCTACGGCTTGACTCTAACGACTGCGCGTTTTGCAAGGAACGAAATGCTAATGTATTATTCTGGCAACCTGTTGGTAACATATCGAAACAATCGTGCTTAGTATCTGCGAAGAGGGGCGATAAATAGATGCCCTTGCAATTGATTGGTTACTTCTGTGTGAAGGAGAGCTAAGAATAGTTTTTGAGTCAACTACAATAAAATTGATTTCCGTCTATGAAAAAGCTAATCAAGTTCAAGATGGTTGGAATTACACCCTCCTTCGTAAATACTGTATACCCAGTGGGAAAATACTTGTTCAAAGTCCGCGTAAAGGCTTTCAACGTTGTTCTAGCATCTTTACTGCGGACTTTGAACAAGTATTTTCCCACTTGATACACTTATTATAAACGCTCTACCTAATCCGTCTTTAGGCTACCTTAACTAAAATAATTCTTCTTTGAAGGATATCTGAAGAACAAAAATCGTCTACATAAAAAGTGACGACGGAAAAATAACGCTGTTAATAAATTAATAATAGAGCGAAAAATTCGCTGCGAATACCAATAGAAGACACCCCACTGGTAGAAATTTTTCACACCACGTGTGAGGTCGATTTCTATAAATGGAATGTCTTTTTTGGTCTTTCGCGGCAGCAGATTTTTCGCTTCGTAAATATTGACCCTTATATATTATTTTAGTTCTTGTTTTTTTAGTTTCTTTAATCTATCTTCTGCTTTGTCTCGATTATCTTCATTTTTATTACTTAATGTAAACCATACAGGTAAAACATATCGAGTTCCATTTTTCACACCAAGAACGGCATGAAGGTTTTCGAGTCCATAAGAACGAAACGAAACTAAACGGCCACATTTTGGTCTCAAGCGAGCCTAAGAAAGTAGTTTGTTTGTGACAACAATAGCAAAACAACAACAAGAACAAGAACAACAAGAACAACAACAACAGCGACTATAATGACATATCAACGTGGTGACAGCTCACATATTCTGCATACACAATGTGTGACATAAAAGTCATTACAGGGCTTCATTTCTAGCCCGGTATAACTCGGACTATATTTATTGTAGCAATCTTTGAGGCGAGGGGGATATGTCTGATACCTTCCACATAGTTTATGAAAATACGTACCTTCCCACTGGATAAAACCTTGTTCGAAGTTCGCATAAAAACTTTAAACAATCTTTGAACATTTTTTACTTTGAACAATATTTTTTTAAAACAATTTTTGTTTTTAATAATTTTTTATTCACTACGAATTATATGCAGGTTTATTGAAGCAGCACATTTCTCCGCAGCTTACCTGTATCTCTCTTTTATAATTTGCAAATATGAAGTCACCACCAGTAAAGTCATCATTCAGGTACAGCAAACTACTAAACAGTTAAAAAGCAATATTTATAATGGTAAACTAAGAAAAATTATTCATGCGGAGGAGCCTGAAGCCTGTTGAAGCTATCCTACAAATCTCTCTTTCACAGCTATATTTCAACTGAAAGTCATCTATTAAAATTTACAATCAATCTGGCACGTGACGACGGATCAATGCCGAAATACACGTTCTTCTTATAACAACGTACCTGGTTGAAGCCTTGAAGTTCTTAACCAAACTACCTTTTTAAGGCTTAAAATATTCTTAAAATGTTCTTAATAATATCTATTTTTGGCCAGTGGTTGGGTGATGAGCCTGTTGGACGACAAGTTGTGAAAACTGGGTTTGTCGATCGGAGACATTGTTTAATTTAAAAAGTACTAATTTGTTGACGTTGCTAAATTTAATGATAGCAAAATGATATTTCTGTAATCAGGTATATTATACATATATACATATTATACAAAAAAAAGTCCTTTTAGGCTCAAAGCCTTTAAATGTTCTTAGGGTCTTCTTAATTTTTGAACATATTTAAGCCTTATGTTCTTAGAAACCATGTTCTTATATATTAAAAAAACGTGTAACGTCAAAACGATATTGTTATTTCAACGCGCGTGTCCAAGAAAATAATAAGTACGAAGAATGAGCTTTTTGCAGACAGAAATTTTAGTAAGTGGCAAGTGGAATGTAACCATATCTCTGAATATGATGATGACAAGTTAGACAAAAATGGATGTAAATTGCTAGCTCGTCCCTAGCCCCTTTTGACTTTTTTTTATTTTTCTCGGACCTTATAGAAAAGACGAAAAGTTGGGGACGAGGTTGTGTAAATTGATAATTATATTATTGTGGAAATAAAATCACATAGCAATAAAATATTATCAAAGTATGATGCCGATTTTTAAAATATGTAAGAAAATAACCTCCTGAATAATAATTTTTGTTATGTTACTTTCACAG
>JAULBZ010003805.1:0-15771 GCA_032360805.1 Neoturris breviconis
GTTATAATTAGTATTAATAACAAAAGTATAAACAGTGTTTACCATTATCTGTTTCTTAGATTCAAGATATTCAAGTTGAATCACTGAATGATATCTTAGTATATGAACACATACCATGCGCTAACTCTAATGATGCTACAGGTGAATAATTTAAAGAGCTAGTTAATGTTTGGTGGGCTACTTTCAATACCATGCCTTTGATTTATTCAGTGTATACATATTACTATGTTGCATAATGTGCATGTGCAAATCATTTATGTGCTCTGTTAAACTTTTACTCAGTTTAGTGGGATACTTTTAATATCGTACCTTTAATTGCATTACTAATTACATTACTCTTACTTATTTCTAGATCACACTTGTAAGAGACCATTCAAATATAGCAAATGTAACAAAGTATTCACACAAAATTCACACATGCCATGTCTTTTGCAAGTTCACACTGGCGAAAAACCATTCAAATGTAACAATTGTGACGAAGCATTTACTCAAAGGTCAAGCTTACTGTGTCATATGAAAGTTCACACTAGTACGAAACCATTCAAATGTAACCATTGTAGCAAATCATTTGCAGACAATTTAGGCTTGCGATGTCATATAAGAGTTCACTCTGGTGAGAAATGTACTGTATGTAACAAAGCATTTCTTCAACATTCAGACTTACAACGTCACATGAGTGTTCACACTGGTGAAAAGCCATTCAAATGTAATGAATGTGAGAAAACATTCATTGAAAATTCAGCCTTACAAAATCACATTAGAGTTCACACTGGTGAGAAACCATTCAAATGTAATGAATGTGGGAAAGGATTCACTCAAAGTTCAAAGTTAAAATGTCACTTGAGAGTTCACACTGGAGAGAAACAATTCAATTGTAATGCCTGTGATAAAGCATTCACTCGCAATTCAAACTTACAACTTCACATGAGAGTTCACACTGGTGAGAAGCCATTCAAATGTACTGAATGTAACAAAGCATTTATTCATAATTCAGACTTGAAACGTCACATGAGAATTCACACTGGTGAGAAAGCCAGCAGATGTAATGAATTTGAGAAAGCATTCACTAAAAATTCAACCATACAAAATCACATGGGAGTTCACACTGGTGATAAACCGTTCAAAGGTAATGAATGTGACGAAACATTTACTCAAAAATCAAGCTTACAATATCACATGAGAGTTCACACTGGTGAGAAACAATTTATGTGTACAGAATGTAACAAAGCATTTATTCATAATTCAGTCTTACAATGTCACATGAGAGTCCACACTGGTGAGAAGCCATTCAAATGTAATGAATGTGAGAAAACATTTACTCGGAATTCAGGCTTACAAAATCACATGAGTGTTCACACTGGTGAAAAACCATTTAAATGTAATAAATGTGATAAAGCATTCTGTCAATATGAACACTTAAAAGTTCACATAAGAGTTCACACTGGTGAAAGACCATTTAAATGTAATGAATGTGAGAAAACATTTACTCAAAAATCAGGCTTGCAATATCACATGAAAATTCACACTGGTGAGAAGCCATTCAAATGTAATAAATGTGAGAAAGCATTCATTCAAAATTTAGCCTTACAAAATCATATAAGAGGTCACACTGGCGAAAAACCATTTAAATGTAATGAATGTGAGAAAGTATTTGCTAATTATTCATCCTTAAAATACCACATGAGAGTTCACACTGGTGAGAAGCCCTTCGAATGTAATAAATGTGGGATAGCATTCACTTATAATTCAAACTTACAATTTCACATGACAGTTCACACTAGTGAAAAACCGTTTGAATGTACCTTATGAATTTTTAGAAACATTTACTCAAAATTCACATTACAATATCACATGAGAGTTCACACTAATGGATTGCGATACTAACGTACACTATTGACTGTTCACAGTTTTATGTTTGTAATGTTACTTTCTGCGCATACATAGTATTTTTTAAAACTAATTTTTACATTCTCTTATCGTTTCTATGTCCAGTCATGTCAAATTTCATTTCAAGCCCCCAAATAGAGCGAATAACATTTCTTCTTGAGAAAATATAGTTTACAACGTAGCCCCAAGGACATTCTTGTGACTAGTTTACAGTCGTTATGTATTACCATAGTTACAAGAAAATCTCTTTCTTCTGACTATGGTTTAACTAAGGAGCATAACTTCTATACTACTGTAGTATGTTCAAATTAAGAACATAAAATGCTATGTTACATAACCTAGTCTTTATGTTCTTATGCTCTTGATACATTACGCATCTCAACATTCTAACATGTTAATGAAATTAACATACCGTAATGTCTTGATTAGGTACTTAGGCGGTTCTTTAATTCTCACTCAATGCACTTAAAGTCTAGGACTGTTTAATGTCAAGAAATTCAGTGCAAACTTTAGATGACATTTATTGGATATATTTTACAGTAGATATGGTTTTACGTGAGGATGCAGAATAATGAAAAACAAATTTCTGGTTATATACTTTGCACAGAGAAAGTAGGAAATAAATTCACATCCTTCGAACAAATCTAATGGATTCTCGATAGTATCTTATCAGGGGAAACGTTAATCATTGCTCTACTGGCCACCATAATTATGCCAGTCAACATTTCCTATCTTGGAAAGCTTCTCTTCTTTGCTATCTTGTTTCACTGTAGTCAGATGGTATTATTGGCTGTTCTAGTGACTTTTGAGTTTTCTCTTATTACAGGCCATGGTTTGGTAGCTTCTTTTTTGTGTGCATATTTCATTTTACTTGACCTACATTTTTTAGAATAAAATGGAAACAGTTAACAAAATAGTAATAAAACTAGAGGAATGTAGTGATGAAGAAGTTGATTCAAATAATGGGATTTTTAGAATTAATGTTAATGAAGAACCATCATCAATACATAATCAGGTAATTATTGTTTTGCTTATTCTTAGTAGCTGGTAGTAAGAACTTAATGAGAGATGCTGTACTCACGAGAGGTGCTCTAAGGGCCATTGATATGAATAACTTTTTTAGAGGTAAACCATTCATGTTTACTTGCAGGATGAATTGATTAAACTTTGAGCATACATTTTGTAGCAAAAATAAGAAAAGGACATATATTTATATCTTCAATAAAACAGCACATAGGCTACATTACATAATTGAAAATAATTTGACTAATCATCTACTGATGTAAGCGCCATAGTATCGTCAAACCAAGACTTTGAATATCACCTCTGCAATGGCTTCTTGTTGATGTTGAACGCTAAGATTTAGTTAAGCAATTGTGATGGAAGAGTTTCATCTAAGGACATAGTCCGCTTCAGGACAAAACAAACATAAAGGGAACTCCACAGAGTTGCCATCAATTATTGGTAAAAAATATCGAAATTGGTAAAAAATAATAACAACCCGGCCCTTAATAAAACTATTTGTTCCACTCAGTTGTATCTCTATAAATAATATGCATTGGTAATCTTTTAGTAATCTATGCGTATAATCTTTGTTTTTTATATGTTATAATTTTGGTAATTACTTGTAAAGTAACTAATTATGCATTACGCCTTTTATATAAAATGTTAGTTTACAGTGTAAAAAATTTGACTTGTTAATCAAAAGGTCGTCAATAAATATGGATTCGTTTTAACTTGTGTCATTTTTTGTGTGTTTTACGCACCTATTTACTATGTTTTAATATGTCATATTATATACACATTTTTTTAATAATTGCATCACATCATTTCTAAATAAACTGTGAAGCGATATGTTCAATTTTGTCCACTCTGTCTCAAGTTTTGGGCTAAAAGAGTCTGAACACTACTGACTTTGAACAAGTTTTTTCCCATTGAGTAATTAAAATACTATATTATTATACACTAGATTTAAGAATTAAATTCCACATAGCCAACAACCATACGTAACACTTTGTCTACTTAAAAAATGAAAACGAAAGAAAAAATAAAAAGCTATTTTTTCTTTATTCTTCTCAACATATTCTGTTTTGTGATGATTTTTTCTTTAGTGTTTCTAAACGGTCTGCAATATCTGAAGCATTTCAAAACTATACCGTTTTTCTTTTGCTTGATAACTTCGGTGAGTAGATCTGTTATGAAATTGTGAGACTATGGCTCTGGTACAACTATAGCTACCCAGGATTTTGATTAATGCATTGTATTTTCCACTTTTTTTCGCATATTTTTCCACTCCTCGTTCTCTCATTAGTAATTTCAGTTTTTGGACGATTCACGTTTTCATTGTGGTCAATAATAGCCAACTGAATGCTGGCATCCATCACATTTAAGTTGAACGCCTGCCTTTTTGAAGCATAGGAATTGATCCAAGGCCTCTAGTGTGGTATGGCTTGGTTAAGTGTACCATATATTTTAAATTGCTTGAGTCCATGATAACGTTTTCAAGGTAGTTATAAGCTGCGCTATCTTTTTCAACCCATTATTTTTTCGTTCCCTCTAGTTTGGTGTATGGCTTGTGTTGACATTTTAGATACTTAGGATGTAAAGTTTCAAATTTGTTCCTATTGCAGGCAGGCATGCAAAATACTGCCACATATCAATGAGCTTTTTGAGGTCTTTATCACAATTTTCGGCACACCAGAAAGATGATTGTCAATAGAGTTGATCCAGTCTTTTACCTCCTTTACGTTTAGCATATGGCCTTAATATTTTTAGTGAAATTTGCCTAGTTGCTTCTTTTGATTTGTTGACACCGTGCTGATCTTCTAATTCTTCAAGACATTTTTGAATGCCTTCGAGTTCCAAAGGACCTGATCCTTTGCCTTTTACCGTTGGAATAGTTGTAGAAGAAATGATTTTGTTTGTACTTGGAGACAAGCAAGAAGAAGTGCAAAACTTAGCAGATTTACCAAGAGAATCGAAACACCCAATACCACTCCATCTAACCCATGTGATTCATTCTGAAATTCCCTAATACTTTTCCAATAAGATTTGTTTATCGCCAGAAGCAGTAAGGATCTTGTAGAATGAAGTGTGATTCAGAAAAGATAGTCCAGATCTTTTGCCTTTTACCATTGGAATAGTTGTAGAAGAAATAGTCTTTTTCACTTGTTCGTATGTTTCCCCTATAAATTGAAAGAAAATAACAGAGATTGGCAGCAACAACAAAAGTCTGAACAACATTTTCAAATTTGCTTTTGCATCAATACTGTGGACTTTGGACATGTTTTTGTTCACTGGTAAAACTTTCAAAAACTTTTCAAAGTCCGCAGTTGTTCCAGCGTCTTTACTGCGTGCTTTGAACAGGTTTTTGCTCACTGAGAATCTTCGTACACACACCTAAGTTCTCATGACAAGGTCTGCATAATGTTTACGGATTCCCATTAGTTATATGAAATGACGTCTAAACAACCTCTTTCGGTGGTTAAACAAATGTCATGTACCAGCAGGAAAACTGAGATGCTAGAATTGACCGGCATAAAATATAGAAGCAGAGAGCAATAAATTAAAAGCAGGAAGTTTTCCTAACAATGGCGGTGATTTCCATTCCAACATTCTATGTCTGTTTGAGCAAGATATATTATGGAGGGTGCAGGCTTGTACCATGAATCCCTCTGTTTTGATTTACGCTACTTCCACCACACACGTGACAAACAGACATTTCAAACAGGATGTTCAGCATACTTTTCTGAACTACAATCTTCTTATTTTCTATCAACAACAGAGATTGATTTTCAAACGGAGTCAAATTTTCAAAGGTATCATCATGCTTAAAATCGGGGTTGTCACTCTTGTCTACAAAAGGGATGCTACTGCCTATTGTATTGCTAGTGGTGATAGGCGACTCAATTAATGTGCTTTTTGGTTTTATAGGTGTAGAAGTAGCGCGTGAATCTTTAACTTTTGTGTTAATCACATATAGAAAATCATCCATTTTAGTTCTGACTTCGACTAAACATGCGGGTGGTGCATTATTATCAGTTTGAGTTCCAACTTCGAATTTATTTTGCTTCATTATCTGAAATCACAAATAATGAATTTATGATCTTTCCTCACTCCCTAGTCCCTAATACAAACTTTTGCAGAATTGCCAATCGTCGTATATCATCGAAAAGTAACAAGTACCCATAAATATCACTAAAAATGAATCTACCTGCGTAAATGCGAAGTCACCATTATCATTTCCAGAATTTTCCGGTATATTATCGGTAGGAACACTTTTGTCAGGTTTCGGGTGAGTTACCATAGCAGAAGGAACTGCGGTGATTTCTTCACAATCTGTAAAAGAAAAAGAAAAAGCGAGATTTTGTAAAAAAATTGCAATTTCTTACTTTTTGTGGTGAAACAAGGCCTTTACATTATTCTTTTCACATTCTTTTGAATTAAAACATCAATCATGTGAGTCTTTTTAAGGGGGACAATATATTTTTGAATTATATTTTTATACAAAGAATTTAATAAAGTGTTTGAACGGCAGTCAGACTTTATATTAACTAGCTATAAAAAACAAGAAATAAATTTAAATTTTGTTGTGGTGAAGTGAAAGAAACATTCCGGAACCTGATTTTGGCTTTAGAATTATTTATTTTATGGATGAAAAAAGTTCAAAGTTTTAGTTGTTTTGATGGAAGTTGATGTTTCATTGGATTGTGAAATATAAATATATTTTGACTTTTTTGGCTTGCAGGTATAAAAGTTACATAATGAATGCTAAATAATAATTTACTGTGTACCTCTTTCCTCTCCATGTCAATGCTTTGCTTCATTGACGAACTTCTTTTCTAAATCTTTGTGCCATCCATATTATCTGATTGAATTCCTTACAGGCAAAAATGGTTGGAATAGCTCCTGGTACGAGTTCTTCTGGTCGATTTACCAATCAGTATAGCCTGCATATCGATCTTAAAACAGTCTTGATAAAAGTGATCTTAACATAATGTCTTGTTTTTCCCAAATGTAAACGTGCTAGTTTCACTTTTATTTATTCCAATGTTATAGCAACTTTAAACTTTGTTGCGTTCCGCATTATTTATAGGTCGAGGAATCATAAAAAAAAATTTTTTTTAACTATATCAGTGACATTAAAGCAGTTGTATGCCATGCAAGCCGTCATGGTTAATTACTGCAAATATAAAAAAATTTATGAGACATCAGCTGCTATAATGTTTTCAAACGACTTCAAATACTGTACTGCGTCCATGAAATCATACATTCGGCTTCTCTCTATCACAGGGTCTGTTTTGTTTGGAAAAAATTGTTATCAATAGAAAAGCCTTGTCATGTATATTCAAAATCAGTGAAAACTTTGAAAAAAAATTGGGGCATAGTTCTCCTTTAACGGTACGGAATAGGTATATTTACGATATTCTCTTAAATTATCAAAAACAGACCTTCTTACTTAAAACTTATTCTTCTTTCTAACCTAAAAAGTTTCTAGATATAATAAATGTTTGTACTGGGGGAAATTAAGGGAAACTAGGAGAGGGTAGAAATCTTGCTTGAACCATGTTTTCAAATCTTAACAATAAATCAAAATTCTATAGAGTGATCTTTTATTATACTTGCTTATAAACATGTATTGTTTATAAAATTTAAATCTTGTAAAAAAATATACATATATGTCATAACTATTGAATGAAAAACAAAATGAATGAATGAAATATATTTTTATAAAAACATTTCTACTCTTAAATCGTTTTCTTCTTCTCCACTACCTGCACTTGTGCCATCTTTATTGGAATAACTTTTTTGCATTTTCGTGTTTTTATTGGATTTTGGCATTTTTAAGTTTCGTGATTGTATAAAAGCTTTATTAATTTATTTTTTTCGTTGGAAGGAATATATTATATATATAGACGTCACAGATGTTTAAAAAAGTAAAAATTGAAACAAAGGTTTTTAGTTAGCTATTCAAATTCTTTAGAAATTTATATTTCTTAAGAAGTTAATAAATCAGTAAACATCTATTATATGATTTTCAAAAGAAATTCTTGTAACTTCAAAGTTGAAAATTTATCTTAGATAGGCCATATCTCGAAACGATTTTTATGAGTATAACCTAACACTAAAAAGAATTATGTACACAAACGAAACATCGACAGGTATTGATTTTACGCTAAAAATGAAGATCGTTAGATTATCTTAAATAGTTTACCTCACCTGTTCATATAAACAAGCATAACTTACGGGAATTCTACTACATTATAAACGATGGTGTAGGATAATTTTTTAAATACATTTATGCAGAAAATCGTTTTAAATGTTTTTTTCATGCACCTAATTCTTTGGTGTGAGACACGGTAAAATTTTAAAAAACAGCTATATTTCCACAAATCATATTTTAAGAAAATAAAATAAATAGAAATAGGTAGACTAAGGACTATTATCTCAACATAGACAAAATGATTTTAAGCCACATAATATATTTCGCCCACAATTTGCATTTTAATTGTAACACTTTTGTTAGGCTATCTGTATTCTTGATTCTTTGCACGCACGTATACGCAAAGCTCTATGGAGGTGATCAGTAAATTTGTTCTCTTCTAAAAATGCAAATGTTCATATCATGCAAATGGTTTGTATTTGTCTATCCTTTGTTCCGATTATAGTCACTAAACTAAAACATAGTTTGGCACGCATTGAAAGCGATATTGTTCACCCATAGATGCATCTACTTTTAGACACAAACAGGACACATTACATGTTTTAAAGGAGCTTCTTCATGCCTAGGTAGCACAAGTCCTTAAATCCATCGGGGCTATTTATTTTACTTGCTTTACATTATTTTTAGAACGAAATAAAAGAAATAGCAATAAAACAAGAGGAATATTATCATGAACTATAATAGCTTCTAAAGACATTTTACTTTCCTCCTACTACAGACCATGGTTTGGTAGGCTTCCTTTTTGTGTGCATATTTCATTTTACTTATTCTATATTTCTTTAGAACAAAATAGAAGCATTTAATGAAATAAAAATAAAAGTAGAGGAATGTAGTGATGAAGAAATTGATGCAAACGATGGAACTTTGTTTGGATGTAATGTTAATGAAGAACTATCGCCAATACAGGTAATTATTGTTTTGCTTATACTTAGTAGCTGGTAGTAAGGACTTAATGAGAGATGCTGTACTCACGAGGAGTACTGTAGGGGGCCATTGATATGAATAATTTTTTCAGAGGTAAACCATCCATGTTTACTTGCAGGATTTGACTTGGTTGAATCGATTAAACTTTGAGCATTCATTTTGTAGCAAAGATAAGAAAAATACATATATTTATATCTTCTATAAAACAGCATGTAGGCTACATTACATAATTGAAAATTATTAAACTAATGGTCTCCTGATGTAAGCGCAATAGTACCGTCAAAACAAGACTTTGAATATCACCTCAGTTATTCAATGACACTGCAATGGCTTCTTGTTAATATCGAACGCAAGGATTTAGAACATAGTTAAAGCAATTATGATGGAAGAATCTCATCTAAGGACATAGTCTACTTCAGCACAAAACAAACCTAAAAGGAACTCCACAAAGCTGTCATTGATTATTGGTAAAAATATTGAAAGAGCAATTTAGTAACCGTATTTAACATGTGAATAAGCTAGTGTAAACAATACCTATATTTTATTTCTGAAATTTTACCTTATTTATATTTGTATAGTTATATAGACTAGTTATAATGAATAGTGTGTACAATAAAAACGATAAGAGATGCCCTAATATTGGACACAAGTATTTATACGAGGTATAGTAAGAATGGAAACTTTCAGTGTAAAAATTAACATTTCTGTTTACTGATGTCTAACACAATTGTTTTTCATGAAAACGCTGAAGAAATCTTTCCAATTTTTATTCTTAAAGACTTTCTGTTGATAAATTCATGGAAACAATTTTATTTGTTCAGTGATTTCTCTCGATAATAATAAAGTTCTTTCTTTGTTATGCTTACAATTCAGAATGGCATAAATATTACGTTTTGATTTGTGTTTGTAATTATTCAAATTAACGTTCATAATCAGTCAACAAAGAGAACATATCTCTTCTATTCTTTTTTATGGAAATGGCTGAGTTTCATAAAGTTTATGCTTCTTAACTTATTGGAAATGTTTTTGTGTGCCAATGATAAATTATCTCTACATGATGTGATAACCAGTTCTTATGATGCTCGAAATTAGAGGAATTAACCCCTACAGTGATTTTTAGCCCACCAAACAAAGTTTATGCTATCACTTTTTGGCTGCGGTGGCGGCCCACTTTTCTTGATAGACCATGTTCCTAAAAAGCTAGCATTTTGAAATTCGATACCAGCATTTGTGGCAATATTCTAGAACGGTTTACCAAAATAATTTGATTTCGTCTTTGTGATTTTGTTACACTCAAAAAGGGTCCAAAACGAGTTTTTGGCCCAATGGACCGAAAAGACGGGGTACCGTCTTGAATTATGGTTATGGCATTCTAGGAAATATTACAAGACTGCTGGCCAATTGTTTTCGGGACCGAGTATCAGCAAAAAAGGGATTTTTTCAAAGGTGGAGACTTTTTCATTTGATTTACATTCACCAAAATTTTTTTTTCATGATTTTCTCATGATTTTTGTTGACTTAAATTTTTTTTTGAATTCAGTTTATATGGATCTGACCAGAGTCACATTTGGACTTAGAAAATTTCTTTGAAAAATATTCATTCTATGACACTTTGACCACATTCATCAAAATGATTTTCTTATGACTTAGAAATGTTTTGAATTTGACCAGAATTACATTTGAAAATAAATTTTTCTATGAAACTTTGACCATGAATCTGTTTTGGCAGCCATTTTCTTGTATTTTGGGGAAGCTTTTTCCTCAATTTTTTGAGATAATGTAAAATATAAAAAATAATTTTTTGGGAAGCTTCCTTCTTCAATTTTGAAATAAATATTAATGTGTATTCACTTTAGGGCCATTTAATTACCACCATGAGTATACATTTTTATAACATCATTAATTACTCCCAATTCAAATTAGAATGGCAATACACAATTCAACAGAGGAAGATTTTTTAATAAAATAATATATTGTTTTAACCCTATTCGGACTTTTTAGGGCTCTGTAAGTCTGGGAGGGGGAGGGCTGATTCTGATTAATGAATATGTAATGTTCTATTTCATTATTCTTTATTTATTTTTAATTTTAATAACAGATAACAACAACCACTTTTACTTATTTTATGAACATAATAGATTAAGTTTAGTATTAAATGCATTGGATAATACATATACATACATATGTTTTATGAAAATGTAAATAACCTGATAACGGCATAAACCACTGTTGGCCGGTGCTATTTGTGCTGTGGTCATTGAAATTATGTAATAATATTGAAGTTCACGATCTAGCTAGAATACTTGTTGACTTGTTTCATTAATTTAAATCGACATCTCCGTCGATGACTAGCCTAGAAATAAGCTCAAATATTCTAGCTATAAATTTATAAACGTAGCAGGTGTAACTCTTTGGTTTACTGGTTGTCGACCCAGGGTTACACCTTATACCATTAGCAAATTAAAACAGAATAAAGCATACATATACATACATACATACATACATACATACATACATACATACATACAACAGTGGTTAAGCATGTCCTATATTATACATAATAGTCTGTGACACCGAGTCTTTTAAAAGCACAACTTATACTATAACATAGGTGTATTCTCTATTTTAATTTGGTGTATAGTAATACTATGATGTATACTGTGTGTATGCAATTCATATCCATTGTGGAGGAGTGATTTTTGAGCATCGCTTCAGGTTATCATATGAAATTTCACTACTCTCCTCCACAGTGATTTGATATAATATTACCTTGATAAAGGTGTTCCAATTGTTTATTTAACCTAGAACTTTGTCAACTTAATAAAAACATATTTCGAACACTGTATAATGTGTGTATGTAAATCATATTTTATGTGCTTAGGTTTAATTTTCACTTGGTTTTGTTTTAATACCGTACTTTTGATTCATTGTATTTGCGTACAAATCGCTTTTATGTATTAAAAAACGTTCGTTCCGTTTTTTTGTTTTTAAGTTGCAAAATCGTTTTACTTTTGACATGAAATTTTAATTTGAAAATGTTTTTCCCATGTAGTCATTGCATTCAAATAACAACTTTCGCAAAGTGAGGTTTTATGCAATCGTACTATATTCAAATTTTGCTTCTGTCGTAAGAGACGATGAAAATAGTCAATTGCCAACTACTTTTATTCATTCTGCAGGTACACAAAGATGTGTCGGAAGATGGTACAACTGAGAATACGCACATCGTTAGTAGCCTTGGAAAACAATTGAAAGAATTGGAATGGTGGGCTGTTGCTTGTAAGAATCAACGAGATAGTGCTGGTAGACCCAACTAGCGTTCATTCCAAGTACTAAAATAGAAGTGTCGTTGTATTAAGTTTGTCAAGGTCATTAGAATATATATTATAATTAGCACGTGGTGTCCAAGGCTGAACCCGGATACCACTCCTGCACATGAGATGTTTAGCAGTTATATCCAGGCTTGGTGTCAGATCTTTGCTAAGAAGTCGTTTAAAAGATTGTGATTATATTTATCGTTTCTTGCAAAGATTTTTTGCACTGTATATGCACACTTTGGAAAGTTTTTTGTTTGAAGATCATTTTCTATGTACTGGCATAAGAACATATGGGTTAAAATACCGGTCATCGCTGTGGAGGTGAAGTTTTCAGAATATTTTCAGGCAATTTGGCTGAAAACTTTCTAAAAAATCTCTTTCCAAAGTGTTGACAGGCTTTAACCCCTGATAACAGTTCAAATGATCGCCATCAATTGGTTGATCAACTTAAAAAAGCGGTTATAAGTTCAGTACTATCATAATTGATCGAGATAAGAGCAAATAATAACCGCGGAGGAATATTTTTTAGCATGATTTTAAGCTACAAAGTCTACAGCTATGCTCAAAAATCCCTCCTCCACAGTTATTTACTGTTATTTCGACCACTATATGTATCTGTTGGATGGAACTTCTCAAGTTCTTCTTTCCGATTTTAAATATTTGATTTATCAACAAGAGATATTATTTATATCAATGCTCAAAATAAGGGTAAATAATCACTGTGAAGGAGAGTTTTTTGTGGATAGCTTAAGGCTTTGTAACCGGAAGCTATACTCGATAATCACTCCTCCGCAGTGATTATTTGCTCCTATTTTGGTCACTAATATTAAGACAAGGATAAATATCCTTTATTAGAAATTTAATATTATAAAGCCTGAATTTAACTTTCGGACATCACCTATGAAGGAGTGTTTTTTAGTATAGTGTTCAACACTATACTCAAAAAACACTCCTCCGATGTCCGGCAGTTATATTCAGACTTTTAGGAGCAGTTGGTTTTATTATGTTATCTATATCCAGTGAACTATTTGTCCATACCTGGTGTACAATAACTTGTTCAAAGTCTGCAGTAAAGACGCTAGAATAACATCGAATGACGTTGTTCCTGCACCTTTACTGCTGAACACGGAAGAGCCGCTTTTCCGTGTTTGAAAAGGCAAGAGGTTGGGTGTTGACATCACATCTTTCTCGTAGATACAAGCACTTTATTTGATTCTCTGTTTTTAAAAATTATGCCAACATGGATCCAGTGGGCAAAAAAACTTGTTCAAAATTCGCGGGAAAAACGTTGTTCTAGCGTATCTTCTGCGGACTTAGAAAAAGTTGCTGGTCATTTCTTACTGTTTAATATTGTATGCATTTTTTCATGAAACACAAAATCCTTATAATCTATGAAATTTATTTCCGTTTTTTAACATTAAGGTAGGCGAAAAATTCCATGTGAAATCCAAAAGGAGACACTTAAATGGTAGATGTTGACATCGTGTGATGTGACGTCAATTTTCTACCGATGAAATGCCTTTTGGCTTCCGCTTGTATCTTGCTCTCACGTTCTTTATATCGTTCTAATGTTTGCATAATTCCTTTAATTTTCTTAAATTTTCGAATTCCTGAAAAATCATATTGAATAAAAGGATAAATCGTTGTTACGAAATGCATAACAGCAATTTATCCTTTTATTCAATATGATTTTCCCACTATTTGATAGAACATTATCTAAATGATCTATTTTATCTAAATTAAGAAAATAACAACCTCGTTCATGAGGACGCCGTCCTCAAATCAGAAAGAGACAAAAGACCTTGGGAAAGAGGTTGATAAAACCTAAAACACCTTTCTATCTGCAAGACCTCGGGTTAACTATTTGTTATGAAGGGGAGAGCTTAACTGAGAGAGGGTTTAAATTGCAATGTTCCAAATAAGAACAAATAATCACTGTGGAGAAGGGATTTTGAGCATAGTTTCTGGCTATTAGTTGAGAATAAAACTCATGAAAGAGAAGTTAGTAATTGCAAAAGAAAAAAATGTGGAATTTATTATGCGAATTTACGCTCAATATATGTAATAGCTTCTGCAATTTCTTTGTCTTTGCCTCGCATTAGCAAATTCCGATTTTTTTCTTCAGCATTACCAAAGATTAGGATCTATTCTAATTATTCCATTTTCAATTTGGGAAGCAACTCATTTTATCGGACATTACCAAATAGTAGCAGGAATTCATACAAATAAAACACTCGATTCATCAAAATTGTAAAATTTTGAAGACCAGTCATTCTTCTCTCTTGTCGTCGAAATCGGTGAGAACGAGGGAGAAACAAAGAAGAATTCCTGGGTATGAGATTGTGAGAAGATCTGTGGTATTAGAAAATTTCCATTCAGGTTATTTTCGAAGTAGATAATTATATATCAATCCAACTTTCCGTATTTCGAACAGGCAAGAAGCTCTGGGAACAAGGTTGATATCAATCAGAAAACCATCGATTCATGTTCTCTATACAGCACAACGAACTCGTTCCAGGCAGTGATCTGTTCTGAACTGGCGTTTCATCAACTGGCAAAATCAATCTGCTTTTGGAAAAGCCGAGGATCTGTTAAAATTAGAAAAAAAGAGTTCTCTAGGATAAGATGTCTAATAATCAGCTAAGAAATAGAGGTATTCTTACGGAAAAATACACGTACTGTTCTTATACCAGTCTACTATTTATCTAGAAAAACGAGCTGTTCTGAAATGCATTCGTTTTACTAGTAATAATCACGTGTGATGTCAATTTCTGCCAATGGAATGTCTATAATTTCTTTCTACGCCTGCGCATTTTCCATTCCATTTCCTCCACGGAAAATATTCTGAAGTGGAAAACGACCTTTGAAGCTATCTCAGAACACCTCCCTGTGGCTACTTCTAATATGTTATATCTAATTGTTTAAACGTTTTAATGGAACCTGTAAATGATGTATGCTATGGTTAGTAAAGGTTTTTGGCACTCTCTTCCGCAGAGACTTGCGTGTTGCGCGCTTTCGCAAATAACACTGTGCGCCCGAAAAAAAAACAATCATCGGCAAAATTTGATGGAGGTGGAGTCCTTTCCGCGCGCCCGCCTCTGCGTAGGATAGTGGGTTTCTGGAACGTGGTATGAAACTCCCTAATATATATTTCACGGTCGTTAGCGCAAGCCAAGAAAATTTTTAAGGAAAATCTGTGCGGATTAATTTTAGCAATTATTAATTTTTGCCGAATTTTACAAATGTTAGATTAGTTTTCGAAAAAGTAGTTTTTGCAAAAAAACCCTCTTAAAATAGAAATGTTTTTTAACCCTACAGCACTGGGAAAAATATTTACCACCACCTACAATCGTGTGCATATATATTTGGGAAAAAGGGTAATTTGTGCAAAAATTCGGAATTTCAACTTTGACAAAAAGC